>JAGFNQ010000880.1:448691-480775 GCA_024364735.1 Boesenbergia rotunda | reverse complement strand
TGACCAAGACGACTTGAACACCGTAAGACAAAGGAACATCACACTTAAGTTGCAGTAAGAACTTCATTGACATATCTATATGTAGACTACCATATGAAGTTTTACAACCAGTCACTCCAATGAACTAGTTCCCTTAACTAGCATTCATGTTTATCTCCGGACATCTCAATGTCACCAGCCAGTGAGAATCAGCTGATTAGAGAATAACCCATGCTAGTCTCAACAGAATTGATAGTGTCTGTATTTATCAATTCATCGATTAGGGACAATTTCAATACTTCACAATTGCACATGTAGAGATAATCACTAGTTGTGAATTCATCACAAATTCTCTCATGCTGTGAATTGTATTGCGGACATTCAGTAAATGAGTTTAAGATCTCAATCAAATACATAAACATGTATACTCAAATAGTGAATATTCATTTATTAAAATAAATGATTACAATCATAAGGCGATTGCCTTAGGACACTTTTCTTATATCACTAACATTGGTTTCTTTCTATCTTATCAAGTTTTGCTCTTAAAACTTGATTTTCCTTTTCTGACTTCCTAACCTTAGGATCACTAGACTTGATTTGATCATTTCTTGGTCTACCCATTTTTCTGGACATATATCTCCCTTCCTTAGGGTTTATGACTTGGTCCTTAGTCCTAGAATTCCTAGATTTATCATGAAAAATAGAAGTTTTGGTGTTTTGGCAAGCAAAAGTGTTTCTATTCCTATCATGATATTTAAAGCCAAAATTACATCTAGGCAAGCAATCATATTCATTCCTAGCATTTATACTAGCATTTTGAGCATAAATTGAGTTAGGAATTACCTCCCTTACCTTCATAGCTCCCCCTTGGTATGTGCTCCTCTTTCTTTCTTCTTTCTCCCATCTCCTAAGGTGCTCTATCTTTTTCATCTCTCCTTTCCTTGGGCATTTTGTATGGTAATGCCCTAGCTCTCCACATGTCAAACATCGAATTTTCTTTTCTTTGCTTTCCCTACAACCCACATTAGATTTAAATGGAATGGACCCGGATTTAGGGAGTACCTTCTTCTTACCAGTTGGGCATTTGTCCTTGTAGTGCCCCTTTTTTGCAACCAAAGCATGTGACTCTTTGGATCTAGCTTTGGTGAAGGTTGAATTTTCTTCTTGCTCTTGTGTGGGTGATGATCTCTCCTCCCCCTCAATTCTTGGAATTGATACCTCCTTTTCTTCGGATGAGGTGGATGCTTCTTCAACCTCTTCCACTTTTTAAATTGATGTAGGATTCTCATGAATTTCTTTCACTTTATTCCATAATTCATAGGCATTTTGGTACGCCCCTACACCACTCAAAATTTTGTTAGGCAAAATATTAGATAATACACTAATTACCTTCTCGCTTGCCCTAGAATAAGTTTGTTGTTCTTGAGTCCAATATCTAGGACGAAGCTTCTTACCGTGCTTATCCTTTGGAACTTCGAAAGGCTCATTTATCATCATCATGCGCTCCCACTCCATTCTAAACCATGTTTCGATCCTTGCTCTCCAAAAATCGAAATCTTGATGATCATAGAGCAGTGGAGGGTAGATGACTTCCCCCAACTTATCTTCCATTGTCATTCTTCCTCTAGCGTGTGCTCCCTCGGCGGTTAGTCCGATCAAGAGCAAACCTTGCTCTGATACCAACTGATGGATCAATTTGGTGTGCTAGAAGGGGGTGAATAGCACTTTTTCGGTTTTGGATCTCTACAAGTTTGTTAACGCAACGGAAATAATATGCAAATGAATACAAAACAATGCTAACAACCCGATTTACTTGGTATCCACCCCAAACGAGTGACTAATCTAAGAATCCGTTGGTGGATCAATCCCCGGATAACCTCCGACTAGATCTGTCGCTCCTTGTGGGTGGAGAAACCTCGCCACAGCACTTTGGATGCTATTTGATCACAAGAGACTACTAACTCACTTTACCCAAACGAGTTTCGTCAAGAAGGATAGTAAGAGACGAGCCCCTTTAAATAGGGCTCGAATCTGAAACAGCCGCTACCAGTCGACTGCCAAAATGGCAGTCACCTGGTAGCACTCAGATTCGACCATTATAGTACAATGTTCGAATCTGCCAGCCTGTTCCAGCCTATACCAGTCGACTGCCAATGGGCCAGTCGACTGGGACACCTCTAAGCCTAGGGTTTCACTCCCGAGTACAAATCTCTCCGCACTCAAACCCTCCCGGCTTAGCCCCTGAGTACAAACACTCATACTCAGACCCTCACAACCCAGTTGACTCTTTACCACTGTTGCCTTCACATCCTCTTCATCTTCGGCCCTCGTCCGTCGGATGCGCACGCAAGCCTCCAGCTTGCCTCCATGTCACCCTTCACGTATGCCTCGAAGTCCGCGTCTCTCGGCTCATCATCCCTGCTATCCAATGGTCCCTTGGATGCGCATGTAAGCCTCCAGCTTACCTCCATGTCATCCTTCACCTGAAGACATCAACCAAGTCCATGTGTACCTGTACACTTGCACACTCATGTACACATATTAGTCCAGTACAAATCCTAACTTAACCATATTGTCCACACATCAAAATATCATGATCCTCCAGATCATCTCAGGGCCAATTACCCCAACAGGGAGTTCTCCTATCTTATATCTAGGTGTTCCATTTACTGCTGGGAATCGAAAGATAAGCCACTTTCAACCTTTAATTGAGAAAATAAGAAAGAAGTTCTTTGGGTGAAATATCAAGAGACTTACTCATGGTGGCAGGTTACTTCTTATACAAAGTGTTTTATCCTCGCTTCCTTTTTATACTTTACAGGTGCTTCTTCCCCCATTATCAGTGCTGCATCAAATTGAAATGTTTTTTGCTAATTTCTTTTGAGGAATGGCAGACTCCAAAAAGAAGACACATTGGATAGCATGGATGGAAGCATGTAAACCGAAGCTGGAGAGTGGGTTAGGTGTCAGAAAACTGACAGATGTTGTCACAACTACGGCAATAAAGCTTTGGTTCAGATTTAGAGAGCAAAAAACCCTATAGGCTTCATTTTTGTCAAAAATGTATTGCGGAACAGCAGCTCCAAGTGTTGTTTCAGCAAATTGGAAATGTTCCCCATGTTGGCATCGGCTGATAAAAATCCGTAGCTTAGTTGAGGAAAATATTGGATGGATCATTGGTAAAGGTGACTTGAAATTTTGGTTTGATACTTGGCTTAATCAAGGTACAATATATAAAACATGTGAGATAGTTGGCAATCCTAATTGCAAGGTTTCGGATTTCTTTAGCAGTCAGGGATGGGATACCTATAAGTTGCAGAGTATCTTACCAACTGAGACTATAGAGGAGATTAAGAGGACTGTAGTGCTCTCCTTGGAGGAAAACACAAGTCATACGCTGGGCCCTTTGGGCATTCAAGACAATATTGTTTGGATACCCACAATACATGGCAATTTCTCACTTAAGTCTGCTTGGAACAGCATAAGGAATGTTCAAGAATCCATGGTGATATAGAAAGCCTGCTGGAGTAAATTGCTTTACCCGAGTATTTCAATTTTCATATGGAGATTTTTGCAGAAAAGGCTGCCAGTAGATGAAGTATTACAACAAAGTGGGTCACAGCTAGCTTCTAAATGTCAATGTTGTGCTTCCATGGAGACATGGGATCACCTATTTTTTTATGGAGCGGTTGCTAGAGAGACTTGGAGGCATTTTGCACAGTTGTTTGGTGTGGATAGATATTAATCTTAGAAAGTTGGAGGAAAACTCTGTCCTGGACGAATGATGGTCATATTAGGAGACTATACCTTTCCTAATTATTTGGAACCTATGGAGCGCTAGAAATGACTCAAAGCATAGAGGAATCAAACCGATTGCAAGCAAAATAATTTGGAAGATTAATTATTATATACAAGTAGGTATGACAGCGGGACTGATCAAACAAAAGCATTGGAAAGGATGCAAGGATGTTGCACAGACTTTGGGTTTTTAAATTAAAAATGTTGTCAGAACTACTATCTCTATGGTGTTGTGGAGGAAACCAAAACCTGGATGCTTTAAGTTGAATACAGATGGTTGCTCCAGAGGGAATCTAGGACCTGCTTCATATGGAGCCATCATCTGAAACCATGAAGGCCAGATTATCCTAGCAAAGGCTGGAGTGATTGACGTTGGATCAAATATAGAGGCAGAATTAACTGCAATTCAGATGGGCCTTGAATTATGTGTGAGTAATCTTTACTTTCGAGTTTGGTTGGAGTCGGATTCGATAGTTGCTTTGAAGATCCTTCAAACCTCATCTTTTCCATGGGAATATCGCAGCTTGATCTTAAAATCAGATGCATTCTGAGGCATTATCGGGTCCATTTCTCTCATGTGTATAGGGAAGCCAATGCAGCTGTGGATCATCTCGCCAATCAAGCTTTCACCTTCCCTGATGACAGAATTCTGGCATCTACAGAGATAGATAAAACCCTCTTTGGCATCTTTAAATTGGACAGAGTTGGTTTACCGTATGTCAAAATTTCCAGGAAGCCAAGATAGTCCACTAAAAGATATGACAGAGTTCAAGACAGATGGTATGCGCAGAGGTTTCTGTATTATTTTGCATAAGGTTTTTTCCTGTTATGAATTGATAGTTTTCAGCTCAAGATCAGAGAGTTTTTCAGGAATTGATTTCCTGGAACTGCCTCCCTACCTCGCAGATATGTTGATCTGAACTATTTGCTTTTATTAATTTCTTAGATACATTCATTTTCCGCAGTGTGATTTTGTGATTTTCTAGGGCATTAAATGTTTTGCTCTAGGAGCCCTGCTATGCGAAGCTGGCTTTGAAAAGGAATCTTATTAAGGAAATTTTCATTTATAAGAGCTAGCAGCAGATTTCCTAATATGGATAGATACATTACAGTTATTTCAGAAATATCCGGCTTATAGAAAGGTATCCTATTGGTTTTCTGAATTTGGTTTTCTCAGATTGACTTCAAGTGGAGCAGGATCAAGCTGTATATATCTCAGAACAACATGTAGCTGTATATATCAAGCTGCATACAAATTGCTCTCTCTGGAGCAGGATCAAGCTGTATATATCTCAGAGTAATATGCAGCTGTTTATATCAAGCTGCATACAAATTGCTCTCTCTGGAGTTACTATATATATCTTAGCTTCATTTCAACAACATGCTTTTGTCTAGGAAAAGGAATCTTATTAAGGAAATTTTCATTCATAAGAGCTAGCAGCAGATTTCCTAATATGGACAGATACATTACAGTTATTTCAGAAATATCCGGCTTATAGAAAGGTATCCTATTGGTTTTCTGAATTTGGTTTTCTCAGATTGCTAGCATACAAATTGTGGGGAGTTTTTAAATGTGCCAAGTTTCAAATGTGCCAAGTTTGACTGAATTGACTTCAAGTGGAGCAGGATCAAAATTGGCTTGTGTGAAAGGAAAGTTTTCTATTTCAGAAGCTCTATTTTATGGAAAAGGACCTTATTGTAATAGGAAAGGTGATTGGCAAGTTTCTGTCAAGTGGCTACTTGCCAAGTTTTGTGTGTCAAGTTTCCGGTCAAATGGAAAGGATCAAAATTGCATAATGGGAAATAACTAGCAAAATTTCTGTTTCCACATTGATGTACCTATCGGTTTCCAAGCAGCAGTCTGTTTTGTTTCAGTTTACAAAAATGCCTGTTATGGGCATCAATGATTTGCTCAGAGTAAATATCCAATAGAATTTGAAGCAAGTAGGCTCTTGAATTAACTTGAAGCTCAATAGAATCTGTTGCTTATGATGTCGAGAAGATCTCCTCACGCTAGAAGAATTAGTTGGAAAGATGTTTTCCAACACTGGATTTTGACTTAAAAGGGGTCAAGCTAATATTTTGAATAGACTACATGGTTGGCTAGTTTTTCTCCTTTATGCTTTTTGAAATACTTGTAAATCAAGCAAACTTTTGTATCTCTATATTAGAAGGTTAGGTTTGGTCCCCCTTCTAATATGGATTTATTTCTCAGGAATAAGATGTTTTCTTTTCCTTAAAAAAAGATGGAGCACCTAAGGAGATGGGAAAAGGAAGAAAAGAAGAAGAGGGGCACACACCAAGGGGGAGCCATAAGGGTAAAGGAGGTAATCCCTAACTTTACTTATGCTCAAAGTGGTTGTGTGAATGCTAGGAATGTTAATAATTGCTTACCTAGATGTAAGTTTGGCTTTAAATATCATGATAGAACTAAAAACACTATTGCGTGCCAAAATGTTCGAAAATCTATGATTTATGATAAAACTAGGATTTCTAGAACTAAGGATCAAGACACCAACCCTAAGAAAGGGAGACATATGCCTAGAAAAGTGGGAAGACCTAGGAAGGATCAAGTTAGGCATAATGACACTAAGGTTAGGAAGTTAGAAAAGGAAAATCAAGTTTTGAGAGCAAAACTTGATAAATTAGAAAATAACCTAGATAGATTCATTAGAGGATCCAAGGGATTGAATGTGATACCAAAGGATCAAAACCTTAGAAATGGTAGACCGGGTTTAGGATACCACCCTAGGAAGGCCAATGTTAGTAAAGTGTCATATTCTAGGATGCCCTATAACTATGGTAGAGAAAAGGTCAAAAATGGCAAAGAAAAGTCATTTAAAGGAAAAGAAAAGGATTTGTCCAAGAAAAAGGTCTATAGAGTTAAGAGAGTAATAGTGGAAGGTCAAGAAGCACCGGTGTGGTCTTGCATTTGTAAGTGAGTCACCTAGGGAGATGGCTAGAGCTAAGAGCTCAAGGGAGAGCTCTAGAAGCCAAAATGGGATCCATGGTCAATGGATCTCAGGAGGTTTTTTTCTAGGAGATTAAATAACTATGAAATGTGCCAAAAAGGGTTGGAAGGCTAAGGTTAGTCTTACTCCTAGGAAATTGACACATTAAAAGGAGATTTATGGTGAAAAAGAGGGAAATATGATTATAATTGAGAGAAATTGGTTTTAATGCTTAAATACTATATAACTTGATGCTATTAGTGTATTATGAATAAGTATGGGAAGAGACATCAAGGAGAGGTCCAAATTAGAACTTTTGGTTGAGTTTAAAAGGACCCAATTTGGATAGTTTTGAAGTTTGTACCAATCTTGGGATCCAGAGTAGGTTTATTTAAAAACATATTTTTCCCAAGTAGACATAGGACCCACAAATCTCTCCACGAAATTTTAAATTTTTTGAAGATTTATGAAATTAGTTAGATGTTTCTGAAATTGGGACTGGAAACCTAAATTCAGAGTACCAGTCGACTGCCTTATGGCAGTCGACTGGTGCTAGAGTAAGAAACAGTATGGTTGTTTTGGCAGTCAACTGCTCATAGGGAAGTCGACTACCCCTAGAGTGAGAAACATTCTGGATGTTTTCGCAAGGGCAGTCGACTGGTACGCGAGAGCTATAAAAGATCAAGCCGCGCTGGGGTGGCCAAAATCTAGGGTTTTGGCGTGCCACCCCCGGCGAGTTCCTTCTCCTCCGACCTCCTCTCTCGTTCCCAAGCCCATTCGAGCCCTAGAAACTCCTCCCTAAGCCTCTCCTACCTCCGATCTACACCTAGGGCTTATAGGATCTCCTCTTAAACCTGATTCTCTCCTCAGTAACATCATGCAGCAACTTAGAAAGAGGGAAACCCGTGTATAGCTCAATCTTTCTCATTTAAACTATGATTTGGAGCTAATGTGACCTATTTTCTGTGTTTTCTTCATGTTTCATCTTACCATGGGATGGTATGGGTGTGTATGTGTGTATAGGTTGGCCTCTAAGAGATAGAATCAGGGGTGTCTCGATTCCGATCCATAGAGTGTAGGAAGAGGTTTGATGATAATGAGTTCATTTTAATGAACTGTCGATACCTTAATAGAGCCTACTTCCAAGAAAAATCTCCTCAGCTGGCTAAAATGATCACGCATTTTGGATTAGACCAGTTAGTCTATTGCCAACATGACATTAACATTGACTTATGTAAAGAGTTTTATGCCAACTTAACCTGCATTGACTCTGATAATAACCTTTATGAGTCCATGGTGGTCAGAGTCCTCATTCCCTTTTCACCATCTGTTTTAGGTAGGTTTTTGGGTTGTAGGGCGTCAGATAATGTAGTCACCTATTTCCCTACTGTTGTTAAGCCTTTCATTTGTCCTGGTGCTACCATCGACCAAACCCATATGCACTATTTTAGGAGACATCGTCATGAGTCAGAGCGTATCTTTGACGCTAAACCCATGAGACCCTTTAGTCATGTTTTATATAAGATTATTTTAGAGTGTATTTTGCCCATCGTCACCAAGGGGCGGGCAAGGATTCGACTACTCCACTTGGTGATGATGTAAGCGCTTGAGAGGAGGTTAGATATTGATGTCTCCCTGCATGTGTTCACACCTATCACCCATTTTTCCCATAGTGTCAATGGGAAAATATATATGCCCTTTTGCCACGTCTTGACCGAGTTTTTCTAATCCCAGGGTATCCGTGTGTTTAGTGATCAAGTCCGACACCTATCCAAGGATTACGATCAGATTGGCACACGCCATCTATCCTTGGCAAGCATTGAGTGTAGACAGGGGGAATTCGTCTGGAGACAGCGTCCGGAGTCCTCCAACTCTGAGGAGGAGCCAGGTGACAGAGTAACACGTGAGGAGTTCTCCCAGCTCCGGGCTGATGTTCACGGCCTCCGAGAGGACCTTCACAATTATCAGCAGCAGCAATTGGGCTTTCAGCAGTCCATTCAGGCTGAGGTTCAGGGGTTCCGAAGCCAGCAAGATGAGATGTTTGAGATGATGCGGCAGTGGCATCTAGCCTATCAGGGACCTCCTCCTCCTCCTCCTCCTCCAAGCGATGATATGGCGTAGATTTTTCCTGATGAGAGTAGTGTGGAGAGTATTTCTTTTGATGGTGTACTTTTATCTCTCAAACATTGTATTTTGGATTTGTAAAACTTTAACTATTTTGGGGCCACAGCCCATATGACTCTTTTTATGTTTCCATGTATGACCTATTTGCTTATCTTATTTTATGAAATTTTATGTCAATATTGCCTTATGAAATTTATGTTATGGATTAATGTTGTTTTCATAGTGTGAAATATCATAAGTTGCTATTGAATGATAGAATGTGGGTTGAATTAAAAGTCTAGGTTTGCCTTCGTATTCCTTATATCAAGTTTTATCTCATGATTCAATGTTAATTATGTGAAATAAGGTTTTATTGATCTCATGAAATCTAAGGAATCTTGATAAGTTCATGTGTCCCTAGGGTTAAGAGATAATTAGGAAGAGTGTGTAGCATATTAAGAATACATATGAAGAAGGGGAGAGTGGAGGACCATTCTATGTGTGGAATATGAATGAATAACGTTGGCAAACACATAGAGGTGTGAAGGGATGATAAAGTTGATACAAAATGTCTATCTTTTGAGGAAATTCGAGTTTGTACCAAAAGACAAGCACATTTGTTGTTTTTCATGAAACTATATTTTTCTAGGGTAGAGTATACTCTAACAAATGTGCTTGCAAAATTTTACATTTTTCAGAATTTTGTAGAATTTTCTACGCATTTCTGAATTTCGGATGGAAAATCAGAAATGGGCGTGCCAGTCGACTGCCCTGGGGGCAGTCGACTGCGATCTCGGGCAATAGGTGTTTTGGTGATTTCTGAGGGATTTTTCGGAAATCTGATGAGTTCTATTTGACTCTATGGTTAGTATTGCTATGGGTAATCTTTTTGATGGTGTCAAAGGGGGAGAACATGTGTGTTAAGTTAGGTTTAACTTAACTTAGTGATTAAAGTTGTGTTAAGGTGTTGAGTTGGTTTAACTTAACTTGGTAAGTGGAGTTAAGTTGGGTAGAACTTAACTTTGTGTGGGGAGAATTGAAAATTGGGAGAAAGCATAGGTTAAGGGGGAGGTTGCCTCTTGTTTGTTATGCTTTGATTTTCAATTGCTCTTATTTATTATTGTTGCTTGTTTACCTAACTTAACATATTGCCACACATTAAAAAGGGGGAGATTGTTGGGGTAATCGGCCCTGGTATGATCTGGAGGATCATGGTTTTGATGTGCGTGGTCAATATGGTTAAGTTAGGGTTTGTAATTGGACTACTATGTGTACATGAGTGTGTAGGTGTACAGGTACACATGGACTTGGTTGATGTCTTCAGGTGAAGGATGACATGGAGGCAAGCTGGAGGCTTGCGTATGCATCCGAGGGACCATGGATAGCAAGGACAATGAGCTGAGGGACGCGGACTTCGAGGCATACGTGAAGGGTGGCATGGAGGCAAGCTGGAGGCTTGTGTGCGCACCTGAGGGACGAGGGCCGAAGATGAAGAGGGTGTGAAGGCAACAGTCGAGGCTGCTGGTGAAAAGTCGACCAGGTTGTAAGAGTCCAAGTGTGAGTGTTGTACTCAGGGGCTAAGCCGGGAGGGTTCGAGTGTGGAGAGAAATGTACTCGGGGAGTGTAACCCTAGGCTTAGGAAGGGACCAGTCGACTGCTCCCGCCCTAGGAGCAGTCGACTGGTGGTGACTGGAACAGCTGCTGGATTCAAACGTTATACTGTAACGGTCGAATCTGAGTGGGACCAGTCGACTGCCCCAGGTAGCGGCTGGTTCAGATTCGAGCTCTATTTAAAAGAGCTCGTTTCTTACTTTCTTTTCTTGGCGAAACTTGCTTGGTCAAAGCTTGTTAGTAGCCTGTTGTGATCAGATAGTGTCCAGAGTTTGTGGAGAGGTTTCTCCACCCACATGGAGCTACGCGATCTAGCCGGAGGTGCTCTAGGGAATCATCCACCGACGGATTAGGGATCGCCCACCTTACGGGCAACCATGGAGTAGGAGTTTATCTCCGAACCACGTAAATTATGAGTTTCTTCCTTATTTTAGTTTAGTTTTATTTTAGTATATTCTGCTTGCGCAACTAACCACGTAAGAAGAACGAACCGACAAATTGTTATTCACCCCCCCCCTCTAGCAACCGAATCGATCTAACACTTTTGAAGATTTGTGGAATTCACGTCAAGGTGGAGATTCTTAGAGTTTGGTGACCTGAATTCAGTTTGATCCAGCGTACGGATCGTTCCCTATTTAAAGGGCTTATTATTAGGGTTTTGGATGATGATTAAGGATTTGAGCCGATGACTTTGTATTCCACCGTTCATAGTGATTTTTCTCCTCTACCCGTGGTTTTTTCCCATCAATAATTTTTCATGTAAATCTTGTGTTCTCTATTATTTTTATTGTCGTAATTCGTCGTAATCTCGTAACAATTTTGTTAAAATGAATATGACAATACCCAAACTCATCTAAAGAGACGCAGGAAATAGTTAAGCAATCACAGACAATGCTCATCTCATCCTTCAATACATCAAAAAGGCTTCGATCAAAGGTTTCGGAAATCAAGTAAAGATCCGAACTTTCTTCCTCCAGTTTCATTGTGTTCCATGAAAAAGAATTCCTTTGGGGCATTCTGTCGAACAACTCTCGTGCATCATCCACCACGTCCAGCTTTGATGGCCCACTGATCATGCTGGTCCAGGCAACCGAAACCACATCTGGTTGATCCATTCTATGAAACACACTGCGTGCTTCGACTACGAGGCCACAGTTGAGATAGAAGTGGATGAGATTGTTCTGGGAGGAGGAGTGGGTGTGGAACCCCATCTTGAAGAGGTGGCCATCTACCTAGCGGCCGGAGCGAAGATCGCGGATAGCGGAGATGGGGTTGAGGAGGGTATGGAAGGCCTGAACAACACGGAGCACGGCAGGGTGGTCACGCTGTTCGAGGGAAGCAACCAGTCGCTGGCGGGTAATGGACTCGACATGGTGCTTGGCGTCAAGGAGTTGTTGGCACTACTCGTCATTGCTGCTGTTGGGACTGCGGCTAAATCGAGAGTCGATATCCAGGCAGCGGAAGCGCTTGGCGCCGATGGTGATAACTTGACTGTCGAGTAGCTCGTAGTTCTTCTCCACGGAGGAGCTAGTCCTCGCCATTTCCAGCTCCGGCTCGAAGTCGATGGCGATGTAGGCGAGCTCCTCCTTGATGTCGAGCACGATTTTGCGCTCGCCCGTGGCAGTGAAAAAGTACTTGCGCTCCGTCAGGATCTTCATTAGCGCATCGGTGAAGTTGTGGAAGAGGTTGCTGTAGGATCGGTGTCGTCGATAGAGGAGGGGGTGAATATCGAACGTTAAAACTTTTCACGAAAACCTTCATAAACCTTTCATTTGTACTGGACTCAGAGTGTTAGTGCAGCGGAAAATAAAATAAACAGAAAAACACAAGGACACAGCGGAATTTATTTACTTGGTTCTCAACCCCCCAGGGTCAATACGTCCAAGGCCTATGTACTCGGCGTGAGTCCACTATTGGTCTCCTTTCCGGAATTTTCGGAGGCGGAGAAAACCCGTCTTACAGTTTGATAATTACAAGCAAGAATATTGAAAATTAAGTGCGGAATAGTAAATGCAAACCGAACAAAACAAAATTGAAGCTCGGCCGATCTGGACCTCCAAAGTGTTGCGCACTTCCTCCCGATCGTAGAGCCTTGTCTTTAGCATGTTGTCGTCAGTCGGAATGATCAGAATAGCTCACAGCAGTTGTTGTTGAAGCAGAGGGGTCGAAGCCCCTTTTATAGCACTCCTGGGGGCACCCTGGACGTCGGGGCGCCCCTAAAAACTCGGTCAAACTTTATCCCTGCGCAGACCTCACCGCAGCTGATAAAATCTCTAACCAGGGCGCCCCGGACCTCCCGGGCGCCCTCCTGAAGTCTTATCCTCATTTCGAACTTGAAACAGCAAATATAGGTTTCAACCCGGGCGCCCTGGACCTTCCGGGCGCCCTCCTTGACACCTATTATGCTTACTTCACGAAAACTGCATTTTACTCTTTAGCCCGGGCATCCCCCTCATCCTGGGTGCCCCCATCAAGCCTTTTAACCCAATACTGGGTTTTATGCCCTGCTCAGGGCACCCTCATCAGTGGGGGCGCCCGGGTTGGTTGATTTCCAGCCGTTTGCTTGCTTTGTCTCCGGTTCCTGGTACCTGCAAGATACACAAACACAAAGCACATATACATACAATATTAGGCTTAAGGACTTGGTTCGGACTTCAGATTTGCACAAAACCCTAGGTCGAACCGGCACAAGTTCCCACCCCCGAGAATGCGCCTTTCACCTACTCCTTTCAGGAGACGGTTGCCACCCAGTCCTTCGAGTGGACTTTTGCTTAGCTTCCGATACTTCCGGACCTCGAGACGCCCAAACCCTGACCCATCTCTACTCCTGTCCTTAGTCATCGCTCAGCTAAGTTGCTTAGTCCCTTGGACCAATACTTAGTGCCCAAACCCTAAGTCCAGGACTTCGGTGCCCAACCCTCGGCCAGGTCTTCTTGCCCAATTCCCCGAACCAGGTCTTCGGTGCCCAACCCTCAGCCAGGTCTTCGTGCCCAACCCTCAGTCAGGTCTTCGTGCCCAGTCCTTGACCAGGACTTAGTGCCCACCTTCCAAGCAGGTCTTCGGTGCCCAGCCCTATGCCAGGACTTAGTGCCCAGCTTCACTCGCCAGGTCTTAGTGCCCAGCTTCACTCACCAGGTCTTAGTGCCTAGGTTAACTAGGACTTTTCTTCATCACTTTGGTTACTCTTCTCTTAACTCCCCTTCTTTTGTTCAATGTATCACTGACTTAAGTCTATTGTCAAACATTAAAACACTTAAAGGAGAACATCATTGATGCAACTTACACCAACAGTTGCCGGTGTATCCTCTGGCGGAGAAGACGATAGAAGGGGCAATGTCCCTAACGTGCATTGTGATGCTGAGATGTCGGCGACATTGACTGTTAACTCGAGAATGCAGCTGAAGGCGGTGGAGTCACCCTTGCAGGCGTAGGGGCGGAATCGGATCACCTACGCTTGTCGGAGTGGACGAAGAGGACATTAGAGGAGTTTCCAGGGATCGGGATGTCGCCGGGCAGCACAAAGATGTCAACCCGAGTGTCAGAGAATTCATACGATGGCTTCTTCTCCACATTACTCTAGATTTCTTGAGCTAGTTGCTCAGGTGCGGTGGTCTTGTCCTCCACCCGATCATTAACTGTATAATTTCAAACTGTGGAGGTCATTCTACTGTATGCTTCATCTTGTCCGAAGCTGTTTTGTTCCCTCCTCTACTTCACTCACACACTTTTGTTGGATGGATTTGAATCCGAATTGAACAAAGGATCATTATTAAACACTTTATCCATTACATAATTGTCATATACTAGCTCACCTTGGTCTTGTTTCTCATGTCTTCCTCAATCAACATATTATTACAGATGATTTAAATCTCAGGACTATCATCGTAAAGTACTTCGTCAACTTTTTTTCTCTAAATCATATTTGAATCCGTCGAGGTCATCTTGAGTATTGAAATTAGCATTCTCCCTGGCAAAATTTAATCATCCTTGGAACAAAGTTTAAGTGTACCCAAAGAGAAGAAATTGAATCTTCATCTTCTTTCTAATATTTTCCCGATTTATGATCTTGACCTTACTTCATTGGTATCGTGAGCATTGCATGTCACGTCCCCAGAGGCACATGCTTACTTGAAAATCGGGCAGCATCTCCCCTATACGGCAAACAAGTTGGGACAAATAACACATAATCATCATCACATAAGATAGCTCAGACATCAAAACTGAAAATTAAACACACAACCACGCAGTTTATATCAATATGAATGATAATGATAAAATAATTTTAACATCGCAAAACCTTTAACGTTTTTTAGTAGAAATAAAGCTAAAAAAAAGTTCGAATACAAAAGAAACTCTAACATGAGTCCAAAAATGATCATACCTCTACTACGACAATATCAGACTAATAAAGCAAATACCAGTCCATGAAATATGTATGAAAATAATGAAAATACAGTAATAAAATAGTTGCGAAAAATAAACTAAATATGGAAACAAACTCCAATACTACTTGACACTGTGGGACTGGAAATTGGATCCTCTCCTGACTCCAAGTAGTGCATCTACCTGCTACCTGAAATAAAAATAGGTGGCGGGAATGGTGAGTCCTGACGGACTCTGCGGGTATATGAGTAGACAAATGCATGACATCAAAAAGATATAACAAGCAATAGAAACAACGGTGGACAGTCTCTAGGAAACAAAGGACATCTAAGCATGCATAAAATGTGGGGATCGGTGCTGTCGATAGAGGGGGTGAATATCGACTCATTAAAAATTCTTCGGAAAGCGTGTCGTAAACTTTCGATCATTCGTTCTATTCGGAGTTAGTAGAAAAGAGGAAAATAGATAGAACAAAAAATAATCGACAGAGTGCACACAGGATTTTACTTAGTTCCCAACCCCCCAGGGTCAGTACGTCCAAGGCCTAAGCACGGGAAACGCCCGTCCACTAATGGTCTCCTTTCCGGACTTTTCGGAGGTGGAGGAACCCGTCTTACAATGCACGATTTACAATAAAAAATATTAAGGAAATTAAATGCAGAAAGTAAATCAAACCAAACAAAGAATCGACGATACCGACCGATTTGGAACTCCGAAGTGCCGCGCACTTCCTCCTGGAGCCTCCTTGGTCGCAGGGCTTCGTCTCTAGCACTTTTCTTTTGCTCGGAATGCTTAGAATGATCTCGGAATTTGTGTTCTGAGTTGAGGGGTCGAACCCTTTTATATAGCTTCTTAACGGGCGCCCTAGAGCCTCTGGGGCGCCTCAGTTGCGGTCAAAAATCCATCCAAATCGTGAACTTTGCGAAGTTGATAAAACCTGCCTTATTGGGCGCCTATGTTGAAGGGGCGCCTGATTCATTCAGGCGCCTGACTTAATGGGGGCGCCTAGCTTCTTGGGGGTGCCTGTATCAATAGGGGCGCCCGTATCAATAGGGGCGCCCAAGAAGCTGTGTTTCAGCCTCTTTTGTGTTTGTTTGTCTACCTTGCCTCCAATTCTAGGTACCTGCAAAATACACAAACACAAGACAAACAAATATATATCTTTAGCCTTAAAGATTGGTTTTAACTTTGGGTTTCCCATAAAACCCTAGGTCAAATCGACGTCTATGTTCCCATCCCGGGGAACGTACCTTTCGCCTACTCCTCATAGGAGAAGGTTGCCACCCGGCCCATCCGGTTGGACTTTTGCCCATCTTCACTCACCAGGACTTTTGCCCAATCCTACGACTTGGACTTCGTGCCCAGTCCACGACCAGGACTTATTGCCCAACTTCACTCACCAGGACTTTTGCCCAGCTTCACTCACCAGAACTTCGTGCCCAGTCCACAACCATGACTTATTGCCCAACCCTATGTCAGGACTTCGGTGCCCAACCCTCGTCCAGGACTTATTGCCCAATTCCTCGAATCAGGACTTCGTGCCCAACCCTCGGTCAGGTCTTCGGTGTCCAGCCCTCGGCCAGGACTTAGTGTCCTATTCTTCGAACCAGGACTTATTGCCTAGGTTAACTAGGACTTTCCTTCACTTTGGTACTCCTTTCTTGACTAACCCTTCCTTGTTCTAATGTATCACTAACTTAAGCATATTGTTAAACATTGAAACACTCGAGGAGGACATCACTGATGCTTCTTGCACCAACAATCTCCCCTTTTTTGATGTTTGACAATATCTTAAGTTAAATTGGATTAAAGGGCTAAGTTATAATCCTTGGGATAAAATGGGAAAAATTTGATGCTTTGAAAAAAACATTTTGATTTACATTTTGATCCTTGAAAAACATTTGATTCAAACTTTGATCCTTTGGGACAAAATTTCTAATTTAAGCTCTCTATTCCTTTGGGAGAAAAAAAAATTCAAACTTAAGCTCACTCTCCCCCTTTGTCATACATCAAAAAAATAACAAAAACACACTTGCACCAACAATGAAAATTTTTTTAAAAAAATCTTTTCCTTTCGAAAGTACTTAGTATATATATTTTTTAAAACATATCATTTTTGATAAAACAATTTTTGTAACTCTTCCCTTTTGTTTTTTTAAAAAAACAAGTACTAGTTTAAAAAATTAAGTGCTTAAATTATACCACAAAAAATTGTACTTTGAAAAGTATTGTGCATTTTGAAAAAATATTTTGAACTTAGAAAATTTTGCACTTAGAAAAATATTGCCTTAGAAAAACTTTTCATTTAGAAAAGTTTTTTTAAAAAATGCACTCATAAATGATTTTCATAAAAAAGATTATGCACTTTAGAAAACATTTTCACTTAAAGAAATATAGTGCATTTAGAAGAATACTTTGAAAAATATTGTGCAAAAACTTGTACTTTAAAAGATATTTTACACTTAGTACTTTGAAAAATATTGGAAAACATTGTTCTTTCAAAAATCTTAGTACTTTGAAA
Source organism: Boesenbergia rotunda (assembly GCA_024364735.1). Taxonomy (NCBI): domain Eukaryota; kingdom Viridiplantae; phylum Streptophyta; class Magnoliopsida; order Zingiberales; family Zingiberaceae; genus Boesenbergia; species Boesenbergia rotunda. The sequence continues at coordinate 463,426 of JAGFNQ010000880.1, read as the reverse complement.
AATATTTGTACTTTAAAAATTGTTAGTATTTTGAAAAATATTAGTACTTTGAAAAACATTAGTACTTTGAAAACACAATATTTTACTTGACTTGGTTTCTTTTACAGTCTGACACAATCCTAGGAAACTTTGTTAACTACAAGGACATTTCCCTAAGTGTCCTAGAAATTCTCCAAACTCAAGTAAATATTATTTTCAAAAGTGATTCAAAAAAAAAGTTTTTGAAAGTGATAGTATGATATTTTCATAAAGTGATTTTAAAATGATTTAAAATAATAGTATTTTGAAAGAGAAAATACTTATGTTTTCAAAAGGATTTTGAAAATACAGTGTACGAAATCATTTTGAAATGCTCAATAATTCTTTTAATTTGACCTCCCTCTAAACTTGACACAATCCTTGGAAGCTTGTTGACTACATGTAATCTTCCTCTGCGTCTTTAGGGTTTAATTTAAATCAAAGGAATTATCTAATAATTTCAAGAAATAATTATCAGAAATAATTTCTTTTAATTTAGACTCCCCCTAAATTTGACACATCCTAGGAGTCCTTGTAGATCATGAAGTAGACTTCCTCTGTGTCTTTAGGGTTTATCAAAATCAAGAGGGAAATAAGCACAATTCTTTAAATTTATTTTGAGATATTAACATTTCCAAGGATAAAAATGAGTATTTGAAAGACATATTTTGAAATGATAGAAATTTGTAAAGCATAATTTTCGAAAAACATTTTGAAGTGATAGTAATTTTTAAAACACAGTTTTTGAAAGATTAAAAAAACACTTTTAGAAACACTCCCCCTGTATCCGACACCGTCTGACTCTATCTAAGTGCCTTAAGGGACTTTAGTGTTGACCTAAAAGGCTTGTGTCTAATAATGTAGGTCAAACAAATTTTTGAAAAGATATAATTTTGAAAATGTATAATATATAAGCACTCAGACAAGCATGAAATCCATAAAAATATTATTATGTTAAAAGATTATTTTAAAAATAGATTTTTCTAAAAATATCCTAAGAATATTGGAAAACATTTTAAAAAGCATTTTTCAATTTATTAGTCCTTAACATCTCACCCATTCTAAATGTCTCAGTACAAGCAAGCATGGTTGCTTTATGGGTGTATTGTGAGATGCTTCAATAATTTTCTTTGAATTAATGTTAAATTTAAGATTTAATTAATACTTGTGTTAGATTCAAATTTATCAAATAGTAAATTGAATTTGAGTTTCGATAATCGACTTCCATGTCTTGGCGAGGCACAGAGACCTTCTTTGGTCGTAGCCTTATTGGAGCAACAACCCTTTCCTTGACAAAGCCTTTTACCGAAAGTTCATTTTCAAATTACTTCTTAAAAAATTTTAGTTTAACTAGCTTAGGTTTTGTATCGGTAGCTTCGACTAATTCCACCAAACTAAACAGACCAAGTAGGGTACGCCTTACCCAACTTAGAATTTTTAGAAGGGTTTCCCTAACGTACTATCATCTCACCACCACCTAATACTATGTTGTTCAAGTTTCAACTAATTTTTTTCCTATCTAACCATTCTAAATCATACATAAAATTAAACATGAATGTCATGACATATAATTAAAAAAAATTAGCAAATGCATGAGCATGACATTTATGCATGAGTTAAACAAGTCCAAACATTTTACTTAAGTTTCTAATAATATATCAAATTCCCGATTTGATACATGTCGTGTGAACCCGCGAATATGTCAACTCACTTTGACATATTTAATTTTATTAAATTAATTTTTGCAGTTGGGTAAGATTTTATTTAATTTGAGTTTAAGTTATTAATATTTAATTAGAATTAAGAATTATTAAGACCTAATTAGAGGATTAATTAGATTTAGATTTAACATTGAAGTTATTTAAGAATTAATTAAGGATTAAATGGAGTTAAATTAATTAAGAATTAATTGGATTTAAATTAATTAAGAATTAATTGAAGTTAAGTTAATTAAGAATTAATTGAAGTTAAGTTAATTAAGAATTAATTGGAATTAAATTAATTAAGAATTAATTGGAGTTAAATTAATTGAGGATTAATTAAAATTAAATTAATTGAGGATTAATTAAAATTAAATTAATCGAGGATTAAATTAAAATTAAATTAATTAAGGATTAATTAAAATTAAATTAATTGAGGATTAAATTAACGTAAAAAAATTAATTAAGATTTAATTACGGTTGAAATAATTAAGGATTAAATTAATTAAGATTTAATTAAGGTTGAACTAATTAAATTAAGGTAAAAATTAATTAAGATTTAATTAAGGTTGAAATAATTAAGGTAAAAATTAATTAAGATTTAATTAAGGTTGTTAAGATTTAATTTGATTTAAGTTTCAAAATTTCTAGGTTAATTAATAGTTGTGGGTTTAATTGCATCATTTTTATTATTTCAAAAATATCTGACTTATCTACTATTTCTTCTTCATTTAATTTTTCCAGTTTTTCCAACACTTCTACTTTGTTTGAATTTTTGTAAATTTTATTAACAGTAGCCTTGATTCTAAAAAATTCATCTTCATTCTCATCCTTATCATCAAAATTATATCCACATATATATTCATAGTAAGTCGAGTAGTTTTTAGGGCTACTAATTAATGTTTTATAATTATCTTCAAGATTATCCAAGAAATTAATAATTAACTCATCATCAAAAATGGTTTTATCTTCACTATCCTTAGAAATATCTTTAATATCCTCCGAAATATCTTGAATATCAAGTTCATTTTTAACGTTTTCAGAATTATTTTCAGGATTATCCTCAATATTTTCAGAATTATCCTTAATATTTTCAGGATTATTTTCAGAAAAATTATTAGAATTAATTCTAAAAATTATTGCATTGATATTAAAAATTAATGAGATGATATCTGATATTTTAATATTATCTATATTTGGTAATAGGTTATGCAAAATGTTAATTTGACTATGCAATAATTCTAATTTTTCAGAAAAATTATCTAAGTTATTATCATAAGATAGTGTAGGAATTTGAAAATCTTTACGAACATAAACTTTTCGTACCTTTGACGAACACTGATTTTTGTAGTTTCTGTGCTTTTGACATTTGAAACACTTTATATGACTCTTGTCCCTCTGGACTCCGAGCGCTGGTACCTCCTTTGCTGCTGCTGGTGAAGATCGAGTCTTACGAGTAGAACACTAATTTTTATAGTGTCCTCTCTCCCTGCACTTGAAACATGTAATATGAAATTTGAAATTGACCATAATTAAGAAAAATACCTGATTTACCCCTGGGCTCCCCCTCAACTCCTAGCGTCTTTGCTCCGTCAACTGTTAGTCCGGTAAAGAGCTACTAGGCTCTGATAACACTTGTGGGGACCGGTGCCATCGATAGAGGGGACGGGTGAATATTGACTCGTCAAAAATTCTTCGAAAAGCATGTCGTAAACTTTCGATCGTTCGTTCTATTCAGAGTTACTAGCATAGTGGGAAAATAGACAGAACAAAAAACAATCGGCAGAGTGCACACGGGATTTTACTTGGTTCCCAACCCCCAGGGTCAGTACGTCCAAGGCCTAAGCACGGAAAACGCCCATCCACTAATGGTCTCCTTTCCGGACTTTCCAGAGGCGGAGAAACCCATCTTATAGTGCACGATTTACAATAAAAAATATTAAGGAAATTAAATGCGGAAAGTAAATCAAACCAAACAAAGAATCGACGATCCCGACCGATCTGGAACTCCGAAGTGCCGTGCAGTTCCTCTTGGAGCCTCCTTGGTCGCAGGCTTCGTCTCTAGCACTTTTCTTTCGCTCGGAATGCTTAGAATGATCTCGGAATTTGTGTTCTGAGTTGAAGGGTCGAACCCCTTTATATAGCTTCTTAACGGGCGCCCTTAAGCCTCTGGGGCGCCTCAGTTGCGGTAAAAAATCCATCCAAATTGCGAACTTCGCGAAGCTGATAAAACCTGTCTTATTGGGCGCCTGTGTTGAAGGGGGCGCCTGATTCATTCAGGCGCCTAACTTAATGGGGGTGCCTGGCTTCTTGGGGGCGCCCAAGAAGCTGTGTTTCAGCCTCTTTTGTGTTTGTTTGTCTGCCTTGCCTCCAATTCTAGGTACCTACAAAATACACAAACACAAGTGATAATCACGCGTGTCGTACCACGAGTATCAAATACAATTAAAGTATCGAACTCCTCTAAACTAATGTAGTATAGAGTAACTCGAGTTGTCTCTCTCAAGGAATGTAATGATAGGTTAATAAATCTTAGGATCCGATGTTATTGCTTCTGGATTTTGGGATATTAACCTGGGGGTTTGGATTTGAACGCTAAGACTACGAAATGAAATAGCAAAGCAAGTATAAAATATAATCCTAATTAATGAAAGACAATGCGAGTAAAGGAGATCTAATCTAATCTAAACTATACTTGCAGAAAAGGAAAGGGCAACTTGAAATAAAGCATTGACGAAACTAAACATGGAGCAAAACCTAAAGCATTAAAGAAATCTAATCTAACCTAACATATTGCATCCAAATCAAGTACATGAACATAAGGAAACAATGAGGCATTCAATTAACAAAGTATTCAATTAACAAAATGGTTTAGGAAATTCATCAAACATGTAATGAGCATCAAGCAAAATGACCCAAGTACATGCAAATTGAAACATCAGGGGATCCATCCAATACAATCATTCACCAATTAACACAAACAACCAACTATCAAAACAACCAATAACCGAATCTGATGAAGGGCTGTCGGAATGGATCTGAAGAGCTGCTGGCGAAGAAAAGCAGTGAAGAAGAATTGTTGTAAAGGGGTTCTGTCGAATCTGGTGAAGGCTGGATGAAGGAGCTGCGGCGCTAGGGTTCTAAAGAAGAAAAAGAACGGTGGAAGAGGTAGATCAGGCGCTAGGGTTCTAAAGAAGAAAAAGAACGGTGGAAGAGGTAGATCAGGCGCTAGGGTTCTCGGATAGGGATTCTTGTCAATCAAGCTTGCGTCCGGCTCCTTCTGCTCTAGCGTGTGTGACCCTTGAGAAGAAGAGAAGGGGAAGAAGAGGAAGGGCACGCCGCTAGGTTTTTGGGCTGCTGCTCATGATGGCTGGGAGAGGAGATGAGAAGGGATGGAGAGAAGTTGAGGGAGGGGAGATGACCGGCTGGCCGGCGCCAGCGAGGGGGAAGGAGCTCCGGTCGGCGGTGGTGAGATGGAAGTGGAAGATAGGTTACGGCCTGTGGGAGCTGATGGAGTCGGGGTCGAGGATGTCGAAAAGAGGGGTCGCCTGTGAGGGTGCAGAGGAGAAGTTGAGTGGATCCAGCCCTTTGGTGGTGTTCGCCCAGTTCACTTCTGGTTCGGCCCAGCCCATCCAACCCAGCCCAGCCCCTTTCATTCTTCAGCCCAAGCCCTTTCAGCCCAGCTTCTTTCTATAGATTTCCAGGGCTCTAATTGCTTCATGTCTTGACATCTCAAATACCTTATCAACAAGGTTAATGATTCCATCATTAATAGCACAATAAATTTTGGAACTCTCTTTCAATACCAAAGCTAGCGCATATTGCACAACATAGTTGTTAATAGCAGCTACTTCTAGATTGATCCAAGTCTTGGTCCAAGGTCCATCTTTAATTCCCTACAAAAATCATGAAATAATGCCAAAATTTAGAGGAAATTATAATGAGCTCCAAAAATAGATCATAATCATAAAATATGGTATAAACATGATTTAAACGTGCGAGAGGATAAAAAAATGCTAAATAAATGAGCAAATATAATGACATAAAATACTAGTTATCAACAAGCCAAACAAATATATATCCTTAGCCTTAAAGATTGGCTTTGGATTTCCCACGAAACCCTAGGTCGAACCGACGCCTATGTTCCCATCCTGGGGAACGCGCCTTTCGCCTACTCCTCGTAGGAGAAGGTTGCCACCCGGCCCATCCGGTTGGACTTTTGCCCAGCTTCACTCACCAGGACTTTTGCCCAATCTTACGACCAGGACTTCGTGCCCAGTCCATGACTAGAACTTATTGCCCAACTTCAATCACCAGGACTTTTGCCCAGCTTCACTCACCAGGACTTCATGCCTAGTCCACGACCAGGACTTATTGTCAACCCTATGTTAGGACTTCGGTGCCCAGCCCTCGGCCAGGACTTATTGCCCAATTCCTCGAATCAGGACTTCATGCCCAACCCTCGATCAGGTCTTCGGTGCCCAGCCCTCGGCCAAAACTTAGTGCCCTATTCTTTAAACCAGGACTTATTGCCTAGGTTAACTAGGACTTTCCTTCACTTTGGTACTCCTTTCTTGACTAACCCTTCCTTGTTCTAAAGTATCACTAACTTAAACATATTATTAAACATTGAAACACTCGAGGAGGACATCACTAATGCTTCTAGCACCAACATAAAACACGTGGAATATACGAGATAACATAGTATCAAACATACATGCATGTCAACTAAATGCAGCAATCATAACTCATATAAATGCAACAAACACAAGGAAATGCATAAACGCAATAGATGCATATGATGTAATGACATGTGCCACCGTTGATGCCAGTCAAGCCGCCAACATATCATATCTATGTGGCCGAGTGGGTAGGGCTGTGATAATTGTACATACTCCAACGAATACTACTGATATATGTGGTTAAGTGGACAGGATGTTGGGAAGCCAATTACTCCAAAAATCTCGAGATAATGGGGGAGCCACCAACAGCTCTGATATTCTTCGAAAACAACGGTGAGGGTGTCAACTGCTTGCCTACAACTCCAACATCCAATGTACATGAGTGGTCGAGTGTGGAGCTACAGGACGGTTGTTCGCACTCTAGCAACTACCACGACAAGTGGTTGAGTGACGAAGCAACTAAATGACTGACGACGATTTAATCATATGGATGTCCAACAGTCGTCATATGCAATGGTGCAGGTATGGTGCATGATAACAATATGCACAAACAACCGAATAACAACGATGCAACGACAAAAGCAACAAATACCAGAAAACCAACTAGAAACCAACGAATATGCAACTAAACTACTAGGTAGAGTGTCTCTAATGCCAACCATCCTAGTGGTGTTTAATGAACATCTAAGTACTCGCATACGAGCGGTACTTTACAGAATGAAAACTCAATGAGAGACTATACGGATACGAATTTTTGATTAAACTCGAAGGTCAAACAAAGAAAGTATCAACGATGATATTAAAATAACCAACAGCAAAGATCAAGGTCAAGCAGACATATTCAGACATAATAAGTCATGCATTTAAGGTAAAAGAACTAAAAAAATAAAAAAAGAGAAGTACCCGCCTTTATTATAGAAGTTCATAAACGAAGAGGACCTTTCACGATCAACCAAACAAATCCAAATCAAGGTCCTGTATCAATGACATAACTTAGCCATTTTATAAAATTATTAAAATAGCTAAATTAGCTACTAACCATAAAAGAGTAACTCTAATTATTACCCCAACAACGATTAACAAACGATGATCTAGAACAAGTTTAACATGTTCTCAGACTTAGCAAGACAATGCTCACCATGCATAATGCACCATTATCATGCTAATTCATTTACTGATCCAAAACTAAACCTATCCTTAGTTCTTGATCAGCCCCTTACCAATGTAGAAAAATTAAGTTATTAGGTTTAATCACACAAATTTAAATCCAAAAATCACCTCACTACAAACCTAATCCTCAATCTCCTGCTTACAATCCAAAAATTAGAACATAAACTCATCTCAATCCCATCTTAGATCAAGTTTTGGGATCTAAATCAAGAACAAGATATAAACAACATTCTACATAGCTGATTCGATCCACATCTAACAGAAACATCAATCGGCTACCCGATTGCCCCATCAAACATGACATCTATTCTAGCTTCCAAATCTAGTTCATCGCTACTGATCTACTCAGCCAGAAGAAACCTTACCTGAGATTGTGTGCCTTCGTGGTTGCTGCAAAGAGATCGTCGTGCGGGGTCTACGAATTCCCTTTGCACGAAGAGAGCAACTCGGCAAGGGCTCCACGCAATGGCACGGCACGACCAAGGAGACTTGGCTAGGGCTCCACGTGAGGGAAGGCGTTTGTCGGCTTGTTCGCGCAAGGAGAAGAGAAAAGAGAAGGAGATGAAGAGAGGGCGCGGCGGCAGTTGCCGGCGTCGTTCGCTCGTTGCGGCGTCGGGGAACCGCTCGGCTTTTAGTAGAGGAAGTCGGCGTCAGGGGTAAAAGAAATGGGAGATGAGGGAATTATTAGAGAAGTTTAGGGTTTTTAATTAGTTTTTGGCTTTTTGCAATAAAGCCCTCCAAGTTGGGATAATTCCAACTAGGTCCCTAATTTTTGAAATTTATCATTTGAACCCCCCAAAATTTTCAGTATTTAACATTGCAAGTACTCCCACCACAACGATACTAAACCTCTGAGTTTGAAGAAAATCAATTTTACCTTTATCCAATTTGAAACTTGCTTATATTCGAAGAACCGCTCCACTTTATTAATCTAATCAATAAATTTCTCTATCTGTGACGTACTCGAAAATTTAGATAGATCAACATGAAATCCGAGATTTCCATATTGATCCTCTCGACCACATACCTCACGATTTCACGTCGTTGTCGCTACGCACTGGGTTAAATTTGTGACATACCTTTGTAAATCCTCAATCTTCAACCATCTTTTACGATACTCGACTTCCTCAATCGAAACATGTTTGTTGTTGTGACTCGACCACGACGACTTTCTATTGGATCTAACATTCAATTTCCTCAATTAGACACTGTTAGCTTTGATACTAATTGACGCTGGGAATGATAATGATTATTTTGCGGGAGGAGAGATTTGAGAAGAAAGCAAAAAGAGATAACTGTTGTCATTCAAATTTTTCAAAAAAAGAAAATTTTATTTAATAATCATGGATTATTTCTCTTATAGCTAAATAGATATTTATATAAAGTCTAGACTTAAGACTTAAATATATGAAAGAAATCTTAATACGTAAACTATCATTTCAATCTCATAAAAAATGATTAACGAGGTTTTTCCAACCTCAGGCGACCGGCCCGACCTCACGAAAATTTTCCGTCAGGCGTCAGGGTAAATCGGGAAGTACTGGCAGTGGACAGTCTAGAAGCCCACCATCCCAGGGTTCGCGCCCCATTTGGACAGAAAATTCTTACAAATACACCGTAACTAGGGATCGAACCACGGATACCTAAGATAGCGACTAGTCACCTTATCACTATACCATAGCTCCGAAGGCAATTTGAATCTCATGAAGAAAGGATAGAAATTAAGGAAAAATTATTACCCACAATTCTAAAATTTCTAAAGAAATCTGAAAAAAATACAACAAAGAGAAATTATCTAAATTAACTAAAATACTAAAAATAATTAAATATAAAAAAATATAAAAAAATAAAAATTTTAAAAAATAATAATAATAATCATTGAATCCTCTCACAAGCATATTAGAATTAGTCCGAATCAATTTTCTATGATACTTGAATAGTAATTAAATTTAACATAGATCATCAGCTTTGTCATGGCTCAAAAGACACTGATATTAATTCCCGCCCAATATGAAACTAAGAAGAGGATCAACACATCTAGATGATCAATAATTCTCACGTTTCTTTATAATTTTGTGGTTTGTAATAAATTATTTACAATTCTGGCTGGCTAAGGAAACAAAACTATTAAATAATAAATATCCTCTAAAATCTTTTTCAACATACCAAATTAGAATATATATTTTTTATAACAGGTCAGACCAACATTACAGTTGAAATTAAACACATGTATCACTATCAGACATTTCAACGACCAACAGGGTCAGCACTTACATTTCAATAACCAGCATGATCGGCAATTATGTTTCAATAACTTGCAGCGTCAATATTATTGACATGATTATTTTATATTTTTTTGACCTATTCCTTTTTCTGTATTCTTAGTTTCTTTATATTCATCTAGAAGTTTTAATTGTATTAGCATCCGTTCGGTCAATATAAGTAGCCTATATTTAATCATATTTTATTTGAAGCATTTCTTAACTGGTACGTATCCTTGGCTTATATAAACTTGAAGGATCAATCCAATATATGCACTGCAGAAGCTGCTAATAATTAAGTTGTAGGTAGTGAATTATGGAGTCGGGAAGTCAAAGAATGCTCACATCCGCTGCTGCGGCAATTATCATCTTCTTCAGCTTCAATGACTTATGTTATGCTCAGAAATGTAATGTTAATTTCTCCTTTTCTTAATTAATCCATACATTTTCTTGATGATGATTAGGAGTTCTTTTAATCCTTGTTAACTATCGTATAATTAGTTGTTTATGTGAACAGCGCCAGCATATGGCTTCGTGAAGCAAGCGGCAGATGCTCCACGGGTGTCGTACCACGACTACATCATCGTCGGCGGCGGGACAGCTGGCTGCCCCTTGGCCGCCACCCTCTCGGAGAGGTTCGACGTGCTGGTGTTGGAAAGAGGCGGTCTCCTTACGGGAATCCCAACATTTCCAACCTCGCCTCTATGCTCGAGAACCTCGCCTACCTCACCCCGACCTCGCCGGCGCAGAGTTTCGTCTCCGAGGATGGCGTCAGCCTTAGACGAGCTCGCTGCCTCGGCGGCGGCACCTGCATCAACGCCGGGTTCTACTCTCGCGCCAGCCGCCGAGAGTTGATGGATATGGGACTGAACCAGAAGCTGGCCGACCAATCGTTCAAGTGGGTGGAGCGAGAGTTGGTTTTCTGGCCTCAGCTGACGGAGTGGACTTCGGCCTTCAGGGCAGGGCTTCTGGAGGCGGGAGTCACCCCTGATAACGGCTTCACCTATGAGCACTTGAACGGCACTAAGGTCGGGGGACCATTTTCGACCCAACTGGTCATCGCCACACCGCCGCCGATCTGCTCAAGTACGCTAACCCCGCCAGGATCACCGTGCTCTTGCGCGCCACGGCGCAGAGGATCTTGTTCAAGAACGTTACCGGCCAGCATAAGAACCCGCAGGCGTACGGCGTGGTGTACAAGGACGAAGCCGGCAACATCCACGAAGCCCGCCTCAAGGGCAACTCTACAGGCGAAATCATATTGTCAGCCGGCGCTCTTGGTAGTCCACAGCTGCTAATGCTGAGCGGCGTCGGCCCTGAGGACCACCTCAAGTCCTTCGGCATCGAGGTGGTCCTGGACCAGCCGATGGTCGGTCATGGCATTGCCGACAACCCGTTCAACATCTTCGCCGTGCCTTCGCCGGAGCCACTGACTATTACTCCGGTTCAAGTCGTCGGAATCCAGCCGGGCTACTACGTGGAGTCCTTTACGGGCTTCAATTTGTTCGCAGCTCTTTGGGAAGCAACTCCCTCCAAGGCGGCGGAATATTTGAGAAATTGGCAAGGCCTCTCTCCCGTGGATATCTTCGTCTCAAGAATCTCGACCCAGAGGACAATCCATCAGTAACTTACAACTACTTCGCGGAGCCTGAGGATCTTAGAACATGCGTGGAGGCATTGCAGACGATCATGAAAGTGATGGATACACAAGCGTTGTCCGAATTCAGATATCCGAATCAAACGGTGGAGTACCTGCAGGCTCTCACTGCAAGCTTACTCGTCAATAACACAGCAAGAAGTGCACAGGACGCCACTTCGCTGGAGCAATACTGCAAGGACCTCGTGCAACCATTTACCATTTCCATGGCGGGTGTGAAGTAGGGAAGGTGGTCGACCATGAGTACAGAGTGATCGGCGTGGACGGGCTCAGGGTGATTGATGGGTCCACCTTCAGTTTCTCCCCGGGAACTAATCCTCAAGCTACTGTCATGATGTTGGGCAGGTAAGAATAATCAACTGAATTTCATGAAAATAAAATTATACTATAGCATACGATCTAATTTTGATTATTATAAAAGCATGGCTAATTGCTAATGAATGTGATGCTGCTGTTTTTTTTTTTTTTTTGTGATGGTGATATTTGTAGGTACATGGGAGCTCTGATAGGAAAGGGTGGTGTTGAACCAAGTGATTGATCTTCTTCTTGATATCCAAACGCGTGTAACCGATCCTCTTTTTATTTTCACAATAAATGTAATATGATCCATGCTTATGTACTTTAATTCCCCAATAAAATGATAAATTGAACTACCGAATAAAAAAAATTATAAATTGCTTTTAAACTTCCATTGACATCTTAAAATTTGCTATCAGTCTCCATGTCAAAAAAAGATCATTTTTACTCCCGATATGCAAAGTTGTATTTGCTTGAAGTCTCTAATACATACCGATTTACTTAATTACCCTATTGTTTTTAATTACAAAATATCCAAAATGAGATATCATTCCTCCTAAATTCAATATGATTTAACTAGAATCTAGTATATTTTCCATTAAATTCAGTATAATTCTTTTTCAAACCCAGTTGATCGAAAATTGATCGGAGCTGTTCGTAATTGATTTGAGCTACTCCAATCAAATAAAGCAATCGGTTGAGAACTTCCTCACAGCATTGCATATCATTGATGGCATTGACAGGCCACTGAGGATCTACTGTGATAATAAAGCTGCAAAACTTTATGCCAAGAACAACCGTAGTTCGTCGAAGTCCAAGCACGTCGACATTAAATTTCTAGCGGTTAAAGAGAGAGTTCAGAGTCATCAGATCATGGTAGAGCACATCAGCACAGATTCCATGTTGGCCGATCCACTTACCAAAGGCTTGGTGCCCAAGGTGTTTCATGCGCATGTTGTGGATATGGGAGTTCTTCTTATAGAAGAAGAACTCATCTAGTGGGAGTCTGTATTTATTTCATTGCTCTATGTTAATAAAGACAAATATTTTTATTTTGATTATTATACGTGCCTAAAGTTCAAAAATAATAATGAGAATTCATATGTTTGTTTGACGCTCTGAATACGATATCATGATTTACTACTGCTGTTTAGCATTTGATATTTGTAAATATGATACAGATTCCTTTTGGAATCATAAAATTTGGATCATGATTTGTTGTTGCAGTTTAGCATAAGGTATTTGCAAATATAATCAGGCTCTTTTGAGTCGCTTTGGACCAGTTGGAAATTGACATGTACTGATCACATTTCATGTAATTTCTACTCTATACATCCGCATCTTGATCTATGTCGTTAATGATATTGGTATTGTGATTACAGTTGGGGCTTGTTACGGTCATATACAGTAGCTATGTCCTCATTATTCCTATACCAATGAAGTTAATGGACCAGAATGTTTAAAGGGGTATCTTGTACCCATAAAGTTTGATATTAACTAAAGTTTTGCTTGTATTTACTATACAACTCACATATAACCCAAGTGGGAGATTGTTGGATATTATTATTATCTCTATTAGGTGGGCTTATTTGTAAGTTGCACATGTAAATACAATCTGAGCCCTTAAAGTGATCTAACTTATGTTTATTGGGTTTCGGATTATTGGATGCGGGTTCAATGTATAGAACCCTTTAGACCAATCTGTTATTATCTATGGGCTGATAATAGATTGGATTTCTATATAAAGGGGAGGTCCCCAAGGGTTTAGGTGATCTTTATGACCTAGTTTCTTGTTCCCCATTGACAAGAAACTTTACGGCGCCATCAAACCTAAGCCCCTTGGAAGATTCTCCTTCTTCTTTCCGTTGCATCTTCTTCCACAGGGATCAAGCCGACGACGCTACGACAAGGACAATGGCTCTACAATCAGGTTCCTTGTCTTTCGGTTTATACCTATTATTTTGTTATGCCATGATTCGATGAAACAATAGATCCATGCTTTTATATACATTATGTTTTCTCTTTGAGTTCTTATTTGATTTTCTAGAATTCATGCGATTTGGAGAAAACACAATGTTCTATCAATTGGTATCAGAGCCTTGTCTTTGTTTCATCGTTTTTTTATGGTAATAAGTTTAAATTTTCCGTTGATTTATTATATGTATGTTAGATTAAGTTTTCCTAGTATAATACAATTTTATCGTCGAAATCATGTAAAAGAAAATTCTAGGATAGACTTGTTTTCTAAGTTTTTCATATTTTATGTGAAACATATGAAAACGACGAAAGAATTATCATGTTTAATCTAAATTTTTAGGTTAAAATGTGATGGTTTAATCGATTGACTTGGTCAATCAATTGATTATCAAGTCTAAAATTGTGATAGAATAAATTTGATTTAATCAATTATCATCTTAAATTTGTGATAAGATGAATTAGAAACGTTATTGATTAAATTTTTTATTATCGATGTTTTTTTTGCAAAAGAAATGGTTTCACGGAAGGAAAAAAAAATTATCACGTGAACAGTAAATGAAAGGAAAAAAATATTATTATATACGTAAACAGTATATATATATATTATAATATATATATATATTATAATACGTAAACAGTATATGTTGGAGCAATCGGCCCTAAGATGGTTCGGAGTGACCATAGGTTTTGATGTTTGGGCAAAGGGTTTAAGTTAGGTTTTCCCTTTTGTTCTTATATGTGTATGTTGAGTGTGCAGGTTGTATAGACTTGACTGGATGGCCTCGGTACGGTGAAGGATGACATGGAGGCAAGCTGGAGGCTTGCGTGCGCATCCGAGGGACCTTGGTGAGCAGGGACGATGAGCTGATGGGCTCGGACTTCGAGACATACGTGAAGGATGGCATGGAGGCAAGCTGGAGGCTTGCGTGCATCTGAGGGACGGGAGCCGAAGATGAAGAGGGCGCGAAGGCAA
>JAGFNQ010000880.1:414822-448594 GCA_024364735.1 Boesenbergia rotunda | reverse complement strand
TGAGTTATATCAGGAGTACCGCTAACAAATTAATTTTAATCTACACTAAAATACAATGTTGTATTTGGTATCTCATAAGGAGCCCATTTAATATGCATTTAAAATTTTATTTATTTGCATAATTTTATTATATATATGTTCTTGGCTTTAGTTAAATCGTGAGCTTAAATAATTTTTTTTAGTGCAATCTGTAACTGCCAACATTAATAACATCCCAACATTAACTGGTTCGAATTTTGCTGAATGGAAAGAATACGTGATCGTAGTCTTAGGCTGCATGGACTTGGACTATGCATTAAGGAATGATCGTCCCGCACCTTTGACCAGTGCTAGCACTATAGAGCAGAGGGCTGAATTTCAGCTGTGGGAGAAATCAAATCGCATGAGTCTAAGCATCATGAAGCTTTCCATACCGGCACAAATAAAGGGCTCAATAACAGAGAGTGAAGATGCTAGGAGTTTCCTTAACCAACTGGCAGACCGATTCACCTCAAATGAAAAGGTCGAGACTACCACACTTCTTACGAAGTTGGTAACCATGCGGTACAGTGGTAAAGGAAACATAAGGGAGTACATTATGGAGATGTCCAATATAGCGACAAGTCTGAAAGCACTAAAACTCGATATGTCTGAGAGTATGTTAGTGCATTTCGTCTTGATGTCTCTGCCTGCACGGTTCACTCCTTTTAAGATATCGTATAATACTCAAAAGGAAAAGTGGATATTGAATGAGTTTATTGCTCAATGCGTGCAAGAGGAGGGGAGACTGAAGATTGAGACATCTGAGAGTGCTCACTTAGCATCTGGTTCTCAAAATGCGAGCAAGAAGCGAAAGAGGATCAATAACAAAGGTAAGGGAAAGCAAACTGCAGATTCAAGAGGTAATGACCATAAGGAGCAAAAGAAGCAGGATAAGGAATCCACTTGTTACTTTTGCAAGAAGAAGGGTCATATGAAGAAAGACTGCCTCAAGTATGCCAACTGGCGTGTAAAGAAGGGTAAACTTCTCAACTTTGTTAGTTCAAAAGTCAATTTAGCTATTGTACCCATTGACACTTGGTGGATAGATACTGGTGCTACTACTCACATAAGTGTCACTATGCAGGGTTGTCTCAGGAGCCGACTTCCACTTAATGGTGAAAGATACATCTATACGGGGAATGAAAAAAATGCTACAGTAGAGGCTATTGGTGTTTTTAGGCTTTATTTAGGAACTGATGTTTATTTGGATTTGGAGAATACATTCATTGTACCGTCTTTCAGACGAAACTTAATTTCAATTTCTTGTTTGTACAAATCAGGTTATTCTTGTTCATTTGGAAATGAAATGTTTAGTATTTTCTATAATTCAATTTTGATTGGGAATGGTTCCTTGGTTGATAAGCTTTATAAATTAAACACCTTTACTCTTACGACTGACAACATGATAATGCATAATGTAGGTACGAAACGTAAATTGACCAACGAGAGTTCTTCTATGTTGTGGCATAGGCGTTTAGGACATATATCCAAACAATGCCTAGAAAGGTTAATGTCACATGAAATTCTTGATTCCCTTGACATGTCAGACTTTGATGTCTGCATAGAGTGTGTTAAGGGGAAGACAACTAACAAAAGGAA
This sequence comes from Boesenbergia rotunda, assembly GCA_024364735.1. NCBI lineage: Eukaryota > Viridiplantae > Streptophyta > Magnoliopsida > Zingiberales > Zingiberaceae > Boesenbergia > Boesenbergia rotunda. The sequence continues at coordinate 446,974 of JAGFNQ010000880.1, read as the reverse complement.
CAAAGGGGCTATCCGTTTTAGTGACATTTTGGAGCTAATACATACAGATATTTATGGACCATTCCCTTAAGCATCTTGGAATGGACACACATTTTTTATTAGTTTCATAGACGACTATTCTAGATTTGGCTATCTGTACCTTATTTATGAGTAGTCACAATCTTTGGACATGTTCAAAATTTTCAAAGCTGAAGTTGAACTTCAACTAGGTAAGAAAATTAAAGCCGTCCGATTCGACCGTGGAGGAGAATATTACGGTCGATATGATGGATCAGGTGAACAACGTCTAAGACCTTTTGTAAATTACCTTGCTGGGTGTGGGATTGTGCCTCAGTATACCATGCCTGGTACACCCAGTCAGAATGGTGTAGCTGAGTGTCGCAATCGAACCCTAAAAGACATGGTGAGAAGTATGATGGCTTTCACTTCTCTACCGGAGTCTTTGTGGGGTGAGGCACTCAAGACTGCAGTTTACCTTCTCAATAGAGTACCTAGTAAGACAGTAACTAAAACCCCATTCGAGATGTGGACTGGTAGAAAGCCTAGCATTAGGCATTTACACGTCTGGGGTTGTCCAGCTGAGGCTAGGCCTTACAAGCCTAATGAAAAGAAACTGGACTCAAGAATTGTTAGCTGCAATTTTATAGGTTACTCTGAGAGATCAAAGGGGTATAAATTTTATGATCCATCTAATAGATCCTTCTTCGAAACGGGAAATGCCAAGTTTATTGAGGACAGTGGGAGCGATAAAGTCAGGGAAGTATCTTTTGAGGAAAGCGTTGGCAGTCCTCCTATTTTCACTACTAGTACAATCAGTGGTGGTATGGTTACCATATCACACATTATGGATATTGCACATCCAGTGAGCGTAGTGAACCAAGATATTCCCATGACATCTCCAATGCAATTGGAGGAGCCTACCACTGAAATTGAAGTATTGCCTCATATTGATGAGCAAGTACCTCAACCACCTCAAACACAAGTGCCCTTAAGGCTATCCACAAGGGAACGGAGAAGCATGAATTCTCGTGATTATGTTTATCTCCAAGAGTATGAGTTTGATATAGGGTTGGAAAGTGATCCTACATCTTTCCAAGAAGTCAAACAATACTCTAACCCTGAAAGGTGGATTAACGCCATGCAAGAAGAGTTGAAGTCTATGGCAGACAATGACGTTTGGGAACTTATCAAATTGCCTGAAGGTTCGAAACCCGTTGGTTGTAAATGGATATTTAAAACCAAGCGAGATTCGAAGGGCAATATCGAAAGGTATAAGGCTCGTCATGTTGCCAAGGGATTCACTCAAAAGGAAGACATTGATTATAAGGAGACTTTCTCACCTGTGTCGACGAAAGACTCCCTTAGGGTAGTCATGACACTTGTAGCTCATTTTGATTTGGAGCTACATCAAATAAACGTAAAGACTGCTTTCCTCAATGGAGACATAGAGGAGTCTATATATATGGTGCAACCGGAGAACTTTGAGTCCTCAGACTCAAAGCACCTATTATGTAGATTAAAGAAGTCCATTTATGGTTTAAAGCAGGCATCTCGTCAATGGTACCAGAAATTTGATCAAGTGGTTACCTCATTTGGATTTAGAGAGAACCCCGTTGATCAGTGCATATATGTCAAGTTCAGTGGGAGCAAGTTTGTTATACTTGTTTTGTACGTGGATGATATATTGCTTGCGAGCAATAATAAGGGTTTACTGCATGAAACCAAGTCATTTCTATCTGGTAAATTTGAAATGAAAGATCTTGGTGAAGCATCTTTTGTTCTAGGCATTCAGATCTGTCGTGATCGATCAAGAGGCATTCTTGGACTTTCACAACAAGCCTATATTGAGAAGGTGCTTATATGGTATGGCATGTAGAACTGTACACCTGGTGACACACCTGTGTCAAGAGGTGACAAGTTCAGTTTGCAGCAGTGTCCATGACTTGAACTTAAAATAAAGGAGATGGAACAATTCCCATATGCATCAGCAGTGGGAAGTCTCATGTATGCACAAGTTTGCACTCGACCAGATATAGCATTTGTAGTTGGGATGCTAAGCAGATATGTTAATAACCCAGGACCGTCGCACTGGAAAGCAATTAAAAGAGTGATGCGGTATTTGCAAAGAACTAAAAGACACATGCTCACGTATCGGAGGTCAGATCATCTGGAGGTGATTGGTTATTCAGACTCCGATTTTGCTGGATGCTTAGATAGCAGGAGGTCCACTTCAGGCTACATCTTCATGCTTGCTGGAGGGGTTATATCTTGGAAGAGCGTCAAGCAGACGCTAATAGCTACTTCTACTATGGAGGCGGAATTGGTAGCATACTATGAAGCATCCAATCACGGGATTTGGCTACGGAACTTCATCACAGCATTGCATATCGTTGATGGCATTGACAGACCACTGAGGATCTACTGTGATAATAAAGCTGCAGAACTTTATGCCAAGAACAACCACAGTTCGTCGAAGTCCAAGCACATCGACATTAAGTTTCTAGCGGTTAAAGAGAGAGTTCAGAGTCATCAGATCATGGTAGAGCACATCAGCACAGATTCCATATTGGCCGATCCACTTACCAAAGGCTTGGTGCCCAAGGTGTTTCATGCGCATGTTGTGGATATGAGAGTTCTTCTTATGGAAGAAGAACTTATCTAGTGGGAGTCTGTATTTATTTTATTGCTCTATGTTAATAAAGACAAATATTTTTTATTTTGATTGTTGTACGTACCTAAAGTTCAAAAAAATAATAATGGGAATTCATATGTTTGTTTGATGCTCTGAATACGATATCATGATTTACTACTGCTGTTTAGCATTTGGTATTTGTAAATATGATACAGATTCCTTTTGGAATCATAAAGTTTGGATCATGATTTGCTGTTGCAGTTTAGCATAAGGTGTTTGCAAATATGATCAGACTCTTTTGAGTCGCTTTGGACCAGTTGAAAATTGACATCTACTGATCACATTTCATGTAATTTCAACTCTATTTATCTGTATCTTGATCTATGTCGTTAATGACATTGGTATTGTGATTACTGTTGGGGCTTGTTACGATCATATTCAGTGGCTATGACCTCTTTAGTCCTATTTCAATGAAGTAAATGGACCAGATTGTTTATAGGGGTATCTTGTACCCATAAAGTTTGATATCAACTAAAGTTTTGCTTGTATTTACTATACAACTCACATATAGCCCAAGTCGGAGATTGTTGGATATTATTATTATTTCTATTAGGTGGACTTATTTGTAAGTTGCACAAGTAAATACAATCTGAGCTCTTAAAGTGATCTAACTTATGTTTATTGGGTTTCAGATTATTGGATGCGGGTTCAATGTATAGAACCCTTTAGACCAATCTGTTATTATCTATGGGTTGATAACAGATTGGATTGCTATATAAAGGGGAGGTCCCCAAGGGTTTAGGTGATCTTTTTGACCTAATTTCTTGTTCCCCATTGACAAGAAACTTTACGGCGCCGTCAAACCTAAGCCTCTTGGAAGATTCTCCTTCTTCTTTCCGCTGCATCTTCTTCCACAGGGATCAAGCCGACGACGCTACGACAAGGACAATAGCTCTTCAATCAGGTTTCGTGTCTTTCGGTTTACACCTATTATTTCGTTATGCCATGATTCGATGAAATAATAGATCCATGCTTTTATATAGCTTGTGTTTTCTCTTTCGAATTCTTATTTTGTTTCTAAAATTCATGTGGTTAGGAGAAAACCCAAGTTCCATCACAATGGACTAGGTACGGATTCGTATCTGTCAATCTTTAAAATTCATTAACACATGATGGATGCTCCAATGTTAATAGATCAAATTAAATTTTAGAATTATAGTTGTTAAGATACTCATTACCTAGAGAAGTAGAAAAGAGTGATTGATGTGCTGAATTATTTGAAAATAATAAATAGTTGTTATCCAAATTCTTACATCGCATATCGAGTTTTGCTAACTATATAGGTTACAATTACATATGTAGTTTTTCTATGTTAAAGTTGAATATTGAAACTTATTTTCAATTAACTATGTCGTAAAAAAGATTAAATGGATTTTTCTTATCTATCAAGAAAAATTTTATTGAAAAAAATTGATTAGATAAACTTAATCAATACTTCATCTTAGAAAATATGAGACAATTAATATTCAATGGACTAGGTACGGATTCGTATCATGAATTTTATATTTTATTTAGATTTTTTTATTTTTAGTATTTGATAGCTTATTACATATTGTTTTTAATGATATATTTTATCTATATTTTATTTTTAGATTTCATGTTGTAAATACTATTATATTGATATCAATAAAAAATATAAATATTAAACATTGGGAGTACCATATTTTATGCTTACCTGAGATCTCCGGCATTATCCCTCCATTGGTGGCGAAATTGAGACACGAAATGTCAAAATTTAATGAGAATATTAAATTATAATTAATTATTTCATTTCTCATTAAGAGCTAGGCACGGTTTGAGTTAACGTAATTTCTAAGATGTTTAGCAAGTATAACTTCTAGTTTTTGTTCCATAATTAATTAATTTTTTATTCTTTTAGGAATCATATGAAATTCAATTCCATCTAGGAATTGAATTGAATTTCATAATTTGGAAGTAACTTAGTGAAAGAATTAAATTCTTATGGGAATTAAAATCTAACAAAATTAAGAAATTCAATTCCATCCTAAATAGGTATGATTTGGTATGAGAATTGAATTCCAACAAATGAAAATATTAAAATAATCTCACATAAATATAATGTTTAATTCTAAACCTATCAATGAAAGGTAAAATAGTAAAAGCAATCAAATTCATTTAGTTTTAGACTCATTCCTCAATTCCTTTTTTTATTGATTCACTTCAAACATAAGAATTGAATTTAATTTTTGCTGGAATTCAATTCTTGATAGAATTTAATTCAATTCTATTGCTTAAAAATTTTTCAAACGGGATGTTAAGCTCTGTTTGCTTAGAGGGCAAAGATAAAAATTGTAAAAAAAATAACAATAAAATTTTTTCACGATTTATTTTATAAAATAAAACGAATTACTTATTATTTCCTTTCTTTATTTATTATAAAATAATATATAGACCAATTTAAAAATTCATCTGAAGATTATTTTTAAATATTCAATAAAAAAATTCTTTTATTGTGAAAAGTTATATTTAGGGAGGAAACCCGGCCTTTGCTTCTATCCTCCTCGTCTTCGACTCTAAGACCATGCTCCAATTCTCCTATGACTTTGGCCTCCTCCCCCTACGATATTTCCTTCCTCCTTCGCCTCACTTACTCGTCCCCATTCCCTTTCCCTATTGCTGCTCGTGGTCATAGTCACTCCCTCTGTGGCTGTAACCACTCTCTCTGTGCCCGCAACCTCCATGGCCAGGCCCTTGGCCTCGAAGGCTTAGTCGTGATCAACATGGTCCCTCAACTACGATTACCACGACCAGATCAACGTGTCTTTCATGTCGGCATACCAATACTGATGGAATTTATTGATGGAATCCCATCGGTATTAAGCCTTACCGACGGAACTATGACGGAAAAAAATGTCAGAATATTAGTTGTCGGATAATATTTTCGACGGAAATATCAGTCCATCGGTAATTTTTATTTACCGACGGAATATTCCGTCGGTAATCACCGACAGAAATTGCTGTTTCTGTCGAGAAATATCACAAAGTTTGTTGACGTGACGGGCGATACATTACCGACAAAATACCTATTCTATCGGTATTCAGTCGGAAATTCAAAAAAACATTATTTAATTCGGTCTAATATACAATAGATTTCACACAATAGATGACATACAAGCATCGAAACATCCAAACTGTAAAACATCCATTACAATACAAACATTATAGACATCCAAACATTACAAACATCGAAACATACAAACATTACAAACAAATATCGAAACTGTAATTGAAACATCCAAACTGTAACTTACGAACATTACAATATCAAACATTATAAACAAACATTACATACCATGATTTAATCCGGTACAATACAATGATTACAAACATTGAAACATCATCCAAACATTACATATCAAACAAGCATTACAATGATTTAATCCAATACAATACAATGATTACAAACATTGAAACATCATCCAAACATTACATATCAAACAAGCATTACAATGATTTAATCCGATACAATACAAATATTACAAACATCGAAACATTCAAATTACAACAATATAAACAAAGTACAATATCAATATCCAAATTCAAATTACATACCATGATACAAGATAATAGAAAATATCCCTATATTTGAAAATCTTGCGAGACAAAATAAAATAAAATATGTTATGATAATGATGATTACAAAATAAGTATAACAATATATTATAAAAATGATAACTATAAAATTTATCTAAAATATAAAACAATTATATATGAATAACAAATTTTAATATCTAGATATATATCTGGTGAATATGATAAGGATATTTGGCTACAAAATAATGAGTCCTGAAAGGCAAAAATATAATATATTCGACTGTAATTACAGAATAAATAAATTTAACATTTTAACATACCTCAGAAAAAATCTATTCGCCACCGTCTGTTGGGTCTTGAGTCTCTTGTGACTCAAATCCGTGTTGTGTTGGAGAGGTGAAAGTAGTTATGACCGCCATTATATGATCCATAAAAGCTTTATGACTGGCCTCTCTCCTCCGATCATCCTCCGCTCTCCTCATATCCTCCTCCGCTCTCCTCTACTCCTCAATGGTTATCAACTGATCGATCTTATGATCCATGGAGGTAATTTGAGAGCGCAATTCTTGATTTTCTTGTCGTAAAGACTGCACCTCAGAAGAAGAAGCAGACGAAGTGGCATGCCCCCTGGACATCCTTAAACGATCGAATGTAACTTTAGCCTGTGAGCCAAGCCCGTAGAGGGTGGAGTTTTTTTGTCCGTCCACTGACAACATCATAATAGATCTCATTCAGCTGGTTGGTGGATGAAGTCTGTGACTCCCCCCCCCCCCCTCTATCGATGGCTGAGATGCCTCGACCACTCTATTTGTAATTTGATCCTGTATGAAAAAGGATTATCAGATTAATATTCAAATTGTATACAATTACTAACGTTAATAAAGATAGAAAAGATTAAATAGAATAAAGATAATAATTATACATGTATCACCTGTGATCGAGAATTGGCAAATGTCCCATCTTTCTTCTTATGGGTCTTCAAAAAGATCTCCATACAAGTAGGCTGACGAGTAAGATCTCGTTCCTGTATACACAAATTTATTAGAGCCTAATTATATGAGTTTGGTAATTGATAAATGTAAAATTTACTTGCATAACTTTGAATTGAACTCACCAAATCCATGGTATGCTCAACAATAGATTTAGATCCAGATGAATGTCGAGCTGTTCCGGTGCTCGGGCCACTTGACTCTGTATTTCTGTTGGCTCGAGCCTTTTCAGCATTTTTCTTCCATCTTTGTTCAGCCCAGGTGGCTGTCCATACACCCTAGGTCTCGGCATCAACATACAGAGGTCGCGTCGCCTTCTTTCTTAAATAATACATGTGGTCTTGGTATAACTTGGCACAATAAATATTCCAAGTATTTTAAAATTCGGCCTCGTGTCTGTCCTCCCATGTATATTTTTCTGCAATGCAAATTATTAAAATTAGTTTATTAAATTTTAGAATACTAAATATATTAAATATACTTACTACAGATTCATTATAGTAAAATGTCTTCGTTTCCTCATCTACATGTCTCCATGTAAGGCCAGCAACGCATACTCTTTCTTTAAATTTTTCGGTAATAAGAGGACACTCGGTGGCCATCTGGAGTAAATCTGCATAAAAATTATGTTAAAATTTCAAAATATATTATAACTAAAGTCAGATATGAACATAAATTACTAATAATAAAAAATACTTACGATTCTTCAACAATTTTCAGAACCTTGTAGCCACGGAGTGCCACTAGCTGTTGACCTAGCTGCTGCTCTTGCTGCTGCTATGCCATAATAGTATCTATAAAAAAAAAATAAAGTTTGGAGACATGATCATATAAATAAGAAATAAAATAAATACATAACTTACATGATAAACAAAAAAACATGATATCCTGTCATCATTAAGATCACATTAATCAATAGTAGCAGCTTCTAAATCCTCATTGTTAGACTCTGTTAGTTCAACAACTTCATCACTGCTGGACATATCTCCATCATCTATATCCTCGTAAGTAACGTTATTATCTACAAGTAATTGAGATGTAGATTGGAGTTGTGAATCAACTGAATATCTCTCTACGTAATCATTCTGAAATGCATCATGGTTTAGAGTAGTGACGATGTTCGGCATTTCTATGGTTGAGCGAGCCTTCATTCGTGTAACGCCCAAAAATTTCCTAAAATAATTTTAGAAATTGCGGAACAAGGAGGTACCATTAGTGAAAGTTATATGTCAAAATCACAGCGTAGAAGAGGCAACATGGGAACCCGAGGACAGCATGAGGCAGAAATACCCAGAGTTGTTTTAAGTTCGAGGACGAACTTTTTACAAGGTATGGGGGATTGTAACGCCCAAAAATTTCCTAAAATAATTTTAGAAGTATTCTAGGATTTTTCTGGAATTTTTAGATATTTTTATGGAATTTTTCCATAAAAAGAAGTGGCAAAAATAAAGAAAATGAGTTGGTGGCAATAGGCGAGTTTTGAACCAGAAACCTCTAATGGGTTTAAACCTTTATCATGGTTCTATTAACCATTAGTCCCATAGGGGTTTTCTTGAATGAAGTAATAGAATATTTGAGATATACATGTATATATTCAACTTAGGGTTTATTTTATAGCTTGATATAAATAAGAAATGAAAGAATTAAAGGAGGTGTTTTTGAGGTTGCGTGAGCCTTAGGTGCGTCGACGCCCCCTCCTCTTCTCCTCTTCCTCTCTTGCGTCTCCTCCTCCTCTCCTCTTCTCTTGCCGCCCAAGACAAAGGGGAAGCAAAGGGAAGGTCTCAAGAGGCCCTATTCTCTACGGGGACCCTCGTAGACGCGAGGAGAACGCCAAGAAGCAAGAAGAACGTTGTAGTTCGACGTTTCCTCAGGAATTTCAGATTTTATTCGTAAGAAAACCTAGCGCAGGATGTAAGTACCCCTCACATGCAGTATAAGTAGTTTCGGTTGAGTTTTCGTATGCTTTATTTCCTTATATGTATGTTTTACGATTAGAAATCGTAAATTATGAACAAGCATGTTGTATTACCCTTCAGTTTTGGGTCAAGGAGCACGTGAGGTGTTTGTTAAATTGTTCAGTTCAGTTAATGCTATAGAAAGCATTAGAGAATAGAAATTCTTGCTTTAGTTTATGATTGGGACCAAGGTCCAACGGGATGGGCTCCTAGTTGCCCCTAGGTTTAGATAACCTAGTAAAAGCAAGAATCAGAAGAGAAAAAGAAAAGTATAAAAGAACTATTTTATTTTCAGTTGACATTGTACCGGACTTCGGTCCAGGGATAGGCTCCAAGTTGCCTCTAGGTTTAGATAACCTAGTATGGGATGGGCTCCTAGTTGCCCCTAGGTTCAGATAATCTAGTAGAACCCTAATGGATTCGGGATTTGCTACCTCGGATTTATTAGGGATGCGCGCACAGTTGGTACATTGTCGGGCCCACAGCAGTTGATTATTACTTTCACCTACTATATGTTCTTAGTTTTCAGAAATTCATTTTAGTATGTGGTGAATTTAATAATTAGTTTTATGTTAGTTGGTTTCAGTTTCAGTTCAGATATGTATGTCATGCTATAGCGTAGTTTTCAGCTTCAGTTTAGTATATGTCATGTCTCAGTTATTTGCCATGACATTTTATGACATGTATTTTAGCATGAGCATAACATGATTATTTATAAACATGAGCGTGTATTTGCATAGCATGTTTTGAAAAGCATAATCCGAGATTTTATAGTTTTGTGAGGCTAGATGGTACTTACTAAGCTTTATGCTTATTAGTTTGCATTTCCTTATACTGCAGATACAGGTAAAGGAAAGCACTAGTAGCGGAGGCGGCGGGCTTGATGCAAAGTGTGTGTGATGGTGGAGTTGGAATAAAAGTCTTCGGAACTTGCAAAGCATAGAAATAATCCTTTTTATGCTTCTTTAGTTATTCCGCAATATACTATGAGAACCATGTATTAACTTGTTTAGACTCGTTATTTGTGGTGCCTAGTGTACCTAAAGTAGCTTATTTACCTGATTTAATAATTGTTTAGTGGATGTTGAATGATATGAGTTACTACTTGTAATATGGTGATTTAGATCCATGCTTAAGCTTCAGGGGTAAGAACTTGATACTTTTGATCCACATGCTAAATACTTAGGATATGCTTGTTCTGAGATTAATGCACTGTATAGAATGCCACTTAGTAGCTAAGGATGCCCTTAGATATGAATAATGAATAGTTCTAATAAGAACTTGATACAAACTTGGCACGTTTATGTTATTGCTTCTATATGTTGAATTGCGATTTCTAAGTTGCTATGCATGCTAGAAACCCTCCAAAAACATGTGATAAATGCCCTAGAATCATTGTGGAACTCTATTTATGTCATTATGCTTGTTAGACACGAATTTGGTACATTGTAGCTCAAGTTTGATTAGTTCTGGAAATCTGAAATCCGGATTTTTAGAACTACCAGTCGACTGGAAAAACACCAGTCGACTGGTGTCGGGCACAGAAACATTCTGTGGCCCGACCAGTCGACTGGTATATATAGCAATCGACTGGTACTGTGTAAAACAATAGAGCAGCTGGTTAGTGCCTTAGCCATGCAATGCAGAGGTTGGGGGATTAAATCCTGGCCAAGCTAATAAAATTAAAGTTTTTATTTTGTTTCCACTGGGTAGTACTTCCAACATGATTATGAATTGTTAGTTCAGTAAATAGCGAAATAAGTTTTTTTAAATTCTCCCAGTTGGTATAGCTTATATGAAAACAAGGATCATAAATCAGTTAGTCAGCCAGTTAGTGGTAGCGATCCGCCTTAACGCTTAGGACCAGAAGGCGGGTCGTTACAGAGTAGTATCAGAGCAAGTTCCATCTTTCCTCCCCACACACATCAGCATCAGACCTGCAGCTTCCAAGTAAGAGTATCTCTCACATTACCATATTTTCTTGCTTTCAGATTTATAGTATTTTCATGTTATTCATGCTATCTGTGTTCTAGTCAGTTCTTGTTTACAGTTAACGAAAGCATGTTTAATACTTTAGTTTATATCTGATAACATGTTGTTAGAATTAAAATATGAACTGTATGTCCTCTGTTATTTAGATAATGGCTAGAGGACGCCCAACTAGAAGGGCACCAGCTATTGAGCCTCAATAGGAGGCAACTGACATAGTGACTCCACCTAATCTCGTGGAGATAGTGGCTCAGCTCCAGAGACAGATAGCTGAGCAGCAGTAGGAGATAACCACTTTATGGGCTAATCAGCAGACCACACCTACTGCTACGCCAGGACCAAATGTGGAAACCCCGATAGTGGCAGAGGTTCCACCTAGAGCACCAATCCCACCAATAGCACTAGAAGCCCCAGCAGTAGGGGCTAGAAGAGAAGCATATCTAGTTCAGTGGCAGAAACTCAAACTAGAGAACTTTTCAGGCACTAGTGAACCGTGGGACGCATAAGCCTGGTTCAAAACCCTGGAGAGTACTATGGAGCTTCTAGACTGGCCAGAACATGAGAAAGTCAAGTGCGCATCCTTCTGCCTAGCAGGAGATGCTAGAATGTGGTGTGAAAGGGTGAAGGCCAAGCGAGACATAAATCAGATGACGTGGGCCAACTTCGAAGCAGAGTTCTTCGAAGAATTCTTTCATATGCGGGTTACTAATCGACATTATGATGAATTCACTGAATTTCGTCAAGGTAACCTATCAGTAGAGGAAGCCGTGAAGAGATTCAACAGACTGGCTCGCCTATGCCCTGAACTGGTTAGCACTGAACGAGAGCGAGTCAGGCTAATGCTCAAGATGCTAAGGCAGAAATAGCATTGAATGTGGCCAGCAACGTCCATAGGCCGCAAACCTCAGAAGAACTAGTTAGCAGTGCTCTGATCACCGAGCACTACCTGAACAGCACGCAACAGCAGAAGTCAGTCATGACAGAAAGTAAAGGCCAATGCAGTTCAGGAACTCAGAAACCCCAGGGCCACAACTCTAGCTAGAAAGGAAAGTCATCTTCCAACCTGGAGTAGGAGTGCAGTTTGAATATATCTAAGAACCCAAGAGAAAGGCCAAGAAATTTCTCTCAGCTCTAAAAGCACAGAAACTGCTGGATTCAGGATGTACCGGATTTCTAGCACATGTAGTCAATACTGAACAAGAGAAGGACCAAAAGCTAGAAGAGGTCCCAGTGGTATGTGACTACCCAGCAGTCTTCCCTGACGAGTTACCAGACTTAGCGCCAGATAGGGAGATAGAGTTTGAGATAGATCTCATTCCAGGTACCAATCCCATTTCAAAAGCACCATACCGTATGGCTCCAGCAAAATTAAGAGAACATCAGGAGCAACTACAGGAGCTGCTCGACAAGGGCTTCATACGCCCTAGTCATTCACCTTGGGGAGCTCCCGTATTGTTCGTAAAGAAGAAAGACGGGTCCATGTGCTTGTGTATAGATTACCGGGCCTTGAATCAAGTCACCATCAAGAACAAGTATCCCTTGCCAAGAATTGGCCACTTGTTCGATCAGCTAAAGGGAGCAGCAGTGTTCTCAAAAATAGACTTGAGATCGGGATATCACCAGGTGAAAGTTAAGGAAGGTGACATCCCCAAGACAGCTTTCAGAACAAGATACGGACACTATGAGTTTATAGTTATGCCTTTTGGCATAACGAATGCTCCAGCGACTTTCATGGACCTCATGAACAGAGTGTTCCGAGAATATTTAGATAAGTTTGTTATCGTCTTCATCGATGATATTCTGATATATTCCAGGACTCAGAAGGAACACGCAGAACACCTGAAAATAGTATTAGAAATTCTTCAGCGGAGCCAACTCTATGCGAAATTCTCCAAGTGTGAGTTTTGGCTCGATCAGGTGTCTTTTCTGGGTTACATCATCTCCAAGGATGGTGTAATGGTAGACCCCAGCAAAATAGAAGCAGTAAGTAACTGGGTTAGACCGAAGAATGCCAGTGAGATCAGAAGTTTTCTGGGTCTAGCCGGTTACTACAGGAAGTTTGTAGAGGATTTCTCCAGGATAGCCTCCCCACTGACAGCTCTTACCAGAAAGAACAGGAAGTTTCAGTGGACAGAGGATTGCGAGAACAGTTTTACAGAATTAAAGAGAAGATTGACTAGTGCTCCCATCTTGACTCTTCCAGAGACCACTGACAGCTTTGACATATATAGTGATGCTTCTAAATTAGGACTTGGAGCAGTGCTGATGCAGAATGGCAAGGTTATTGCCTATGCCTCTAGACAACTCAAGGATTATGAGAAGAACTACCCTACTCATGACCTGGAGCTAGCTGCAGTAGTGTTCGCCCTCAAGATCTGGAGACATTACTTATACGGAGCTCAGTGTAGGATTTTCACAGATCATCAGAGTCTGAAGTATTTCTTTACTCAGAAGGATCTAAACATGAGGCAACGCAGGTGGCTTGAGCTAGTCAAGGATTATGGCATTGACATCCTCTACCATCCAGGTAAAGCTAATAAGGTGGCAGACGCGCTTAACAGGAAATCTAGTGCCACCCTACTAGCTTTGTCTACGATGTCACAGCCTCTTCGGAAGGAAATATCCGAGTTCGGATTGGAAATTATAGTTGGGCAGCTCTCCACTTTGACATTAGTGTCGACCCTGCTTGAAGACATCCAGACAACACAGGATCAAGATCCTGACCTTTAGAAAATCAAGCAGGGGATAGCAGAATCAGAAAATAGGGAGTTTCGCCTATCAGATAGTGGGACACTGTACGGTGACCGCTTATGTGTTCCGAACCAGGAAGAGCTCCGAAGGAAGATCCTAGAGGAAGCACATGGATCTCCTTATGCGATGCATCCTGGTTCCACCAAAATGTACCAAGACCTCAGGGGACGTTTTTGGTGGCCTGGGATGAAGAGAGACATCGCCAGATATGTCAGTACCTATCTGACATGCCAAAGAGTCAAGGCAGAACATCAGAGACCAGGTGGAGTTCTGCAGCCTATTCAGATTCCAGAATGGAAATGGAAAGATATTTCCATGGATTTTATAGTGGGACTACCCAGAAGAACGAATGAATATGATGCAATCTGGGTAATAGTAGACAGATTGACTAAGTCTGCCCACTTCCTAGCTATCAGGATCTCCTATTCCATGGAACAGCTAGCTCAGTTATACCTCAAGGAGATCGTCAGACTACATGGGGTCCCTAGGACTATCATCTCAGATAGGGACAGTAGGTTCACTTCACACTTCTGGGAGTGCGTACAGACAACACTAGGCACCAAATTGAAGTTTAGCACAACTTTCCATCCTCAGACAGATGGTCAGACAGAGAGAGTTAATTAAGTACTAGAAGATATGCTCAGAGCTTGTGCTCTAGATTTCAAGGGCAGTAGGTGCAGATACCTGTGCTTAGCAGAATTCGCCTACAACAATAGTTATCAGGCCACTATCGGCATGGCACCCTATGAGGTTTTATATGGGCGGAGGTGTAGATCTCCTATCTGCTGGTACGAGGGTGGTGAGAGGCAAGAGTTAGGCCTATAGATAGATCTTATAGATGATACCACCGTAGCCATACAGCAGATCCGCCAGAGAATAGAAATAGCTCAAAGCCGCCAGAAGAGCTATGCTGATACACGGTGCAGACCATTAGAGTTTGAAGTTGTAACGCCCGCTTTTTTTTTTTGCAAAGCGGCGTTACGTTAACATACATAGGAGCATGTGAACATCGTAATGCAGCGGAATAATTTAAACTTACACATACATTCACCTAACTACCATTCCTAATATAATGGCATGGGAACGTAGTATATTAACATCATACTTAACATTATGTCATAAATCATACTTAACATTATGTCATAAAGTCACATAGGTCATCCATTAAGCACATAAGTAGCAAATGTAAAGCTTTAGCATAAGACTTGTAAATATATCTTTTCTTGGCCAAGTCACTACCACACACACATTCCTGCCCCTCCTGCTGCTTCCTTATCGTCCTCCTACTTGATCTGCGGTATAAGGAAAATAAGACTATAAGCACATAGACTTAGTAAGACTCTTTCCTACTCACTAAAACCATTCATCACTTAATCATAAGCACATGAAACATTAACATAACTTGGTGCTTTACATAGGATATAAGCATCTAAAATCATTTAGCATGACATAGTTCTTACGTAGTACATGAACATAAAATACACTTAACATGGCATGATACATGGCATAAACATGAATATAAATATACTTAACATGACATGATTTCTAACATAACATATGGGCATCTTCTTAACATAAGCATAAACATAAGACGTTTACTATCATGCATAATTCTTATCATGAAACATAAGCATAAAACATTACTATCATGGCATTATGCATAACATGAATGAATGCATGAGTCAAATGCATATACATAAGGATGCTTAACTTTTAAAATCATACTTTTAAATACTTAAACATAATCATCACATCATTGGGGTCCCCGGCTTGTACCACATACATACATCATGTGCGCGCATCCCTAAGTAAATACGAGGTAGCTAGTCTCGACCTACTAGGGTAAGGACAGCTACGGTAGTCCCAGAACCGTGGACAGCATAGTCGGTAGTCCAGAACCGGGGCATTCTTAAGGTGCCCATCCCTGTTGGACAACTTCGGTAGTCCCAGAACCGTGGAAAACATAGTCGGTAGTCCAGAACTGGGGCGTTCTTAAGGTGCCCATCCCTCGGACCCATACTTCGGTCCGGTACAAGCCCATTCATAAAGTAAAATAACTTTACATGCTTCATCATTCATAAGACATTCATAGCATACTTAGACATAACATAGCTTTGTTACATGAAGCATGACATAAAGCATACTTGACCTTTCATTGTTCATACATAATGCATAGCATCATTATGCCTTAAAGGCATAAGCATTATCTTCATTCATAAAACATGGCATGCTTACATAAAACATCATTCTTGTTCATAGTGCTTGCATTAACTTCATTCATAAAACATGGCATGCTTACATAAAACATCATTCTTGTTCATAGCGCTTGCATGATCATGGCATATAAGGTAAGCATTGCATTATATTCATAGAACATGACATGTTTACAGAGACCATCATCCTATTCCATAGAGCTTGCATGATCATGATACATGAGGTAAGCATTGCATTTCGTGCATAAGCATAGTATCTATCACAAGCATGCATAGGTAGGACTTCTATAAATATGCTACATACTATCTAAGTGCATGGCATAGAACATAAGACATTCATGAATAAACCCTATTAAGCATGTCATCTAACATAAACATACCAAACATGAAACATAGTACTTAAGGTTAGGGTTATAGGTAACATAATTTCTACCACATGCTTGAACCTTTATATATACATCATTATAAGCCATAAACCATCATTCTTGAAACCCTAACTCCACCTAAACCCCATTTAATTTTACTTGGCCGAAACTTGTAAGGAAGGGGTTCCATCATTCAAATGACATGTAAGGTAGCATAAGGATAAGGAAAAACCATACATTACCTATAAGGCCATAGGAAGCTATTTGGGCTCATGATTAGGGTTAACCCTAACTTTTAGCCCTACTTCTTAGGGTTGGCCGAAACTTGCAAGGCCATGGGTACATGGAAAAATTTCATAAAATTCCCAATTAATCATTTAACACCAACCATACCATACCATAGGGGCCTTTGGAACCCATACTTAAAGTAACCCTAACTCCTTGCCCCAAAACCCATCTTGGCCGAAACTTGTAGGGTTGCAAGGCCTTGTGAAAATTCACATAAATCATCTTCAACCTCCCCTTGTATCATGAGGATACACAAGGTACATACTTGAAGGGTTAGGTCCAATCCTAACCATGGAATCATGGTGATGGTCCCAAACCCTAAAGGGTCTTAGGGTACTCCAAAAATTCTCCAAAATTATATTTATTCTATATTCATCATGATAACACATTAGAAAGCATGAGGGAGGTTTTTTTAACATCACCTTGGACCCAAAACCTATGGTGGCCGAAAGTTATAGGGTTAGGGTTCATGGTTTTTTTTTCAACATAAAATCCCAAACAAAACTTCATATTATGATAATCTTCAAGGAGAACTATTATACCACAGGTGAGGGAGTCTTACATTGGTTTATCTTGGTTATAAACCTTAGATAGGGAAGAGGATGAAGATCTTGTTGTCTCTTGACCACCCCTAGCCTTGGTAACCTTGTAAGTAGCCCCTAGATCTTGAAGATGAAGCCTTCTTGTGAAGCTTCTCCAAAGGGAAAACCCCCTTATGGGTTTCGGCTAGAGAGAGGAAGAAGAAGGAGAGGAGAGACTTGGTGGATGAAGAGAAGAGGAATGACTTATCTTAAGAGTTAAGTTATCATCTCTCTCATTTATACACAATGAAGAGGGGCAAGTGAAGAGACATGGTGCCTCCTCTCATGGTGACTCTTCACTTCCTTTAGCCTTAACAAAAATCTACTTCATTCCCTCATAGCACTCCCTTTCTAGGTGAATTGGTTAGTGCATGCATTGTGGTACAATAGGTCCAAGGTTCAATCCTTGGTGCATGCACTAATTTTTTTATTTTTCTTTATTATTTTCGAAAATTCCCTTAAAACTCACCCATAATCATGCTAATATTCTTCATTAAAACCCATTTATATTTATATTAAATTTTACCCAAAATCCACTAATAACCATGGTACTAGAAAAGCCCATATAAAGCTCATTAGTACTTAGTTTCTCAATTTAAATGAGAAAATTATGGATTTTTAGGCTAAGGTTCGTGCTAATATCTCCAGGTCCCTCGGAAAATTATCTAGACATGATCAATATTTTAAAGAAAGTATTGAGAAAATTTTCCGGGTTGTTACAGAAGTTGGGGATTCAGTGTTCCTCAGAGTGGCTCCCATGAAGGGAGTAATGCGTTTTGGGAAGAAGGGCAAGCTAAGTCCCAGATATGTAGGACCATACTCCATCACTAGAAGAGTTGGCAGAGTGACTTATGAGTTAGAGCTACCTCCGGAGATGTCAGCTATCCACAATGTATTTCATGTTTCCATACTGAAGAAGCAATTCCCAGATGCCACCCAGGTGATAGAGCCACGGACGGTACAAGTCCGCGAAGATCTCAGCTATGATAGTTGGCCTATTCAGATAATAGACCGAGCAGTTAAGAAATTGCGGAACAAGGAGGTACCATTAGTGAAAGTTATATGTCAAAATCACAGCGTAGAAGAGGTAACATGGGAACCCGAGGACAGCATGAGGCAGAAATACCCAGAGATGTTTTAAGTTCGAGGATGAACTTTTTACAAGGTATGGGGGATTGTAATGCCCAAAAATTTCCTAAAATAATTTTAGAAATATTCTAGGATTTTTCTGGAATTTTTAGATATTTTTATGGAATTTTTCCATAAAAAGAAGTGCCAAAAATAAAGAAGATGAGTTGGTGGCATTAGGCGAGTTTTGAAACCGCAACCTCTAATGGGTTTAAACCTTTATCATGGTTCTATTAACCATTAGTCCCATAAGGGTTTTCTTGAATGAAGTAATAGAATATTCGAGATATACATGTATATATTCAACTTAGGGTTTATTTTATAGCTTGATATAAATAAGAAATGAAAGAATTAAAGGAGGTGTTTTTGAGGTTGCGTGAGCCCTAGGTGCGCCGACGCCCCCTCCTCTTCTCCTCTTCCTCTCTTGCGTCTCCTCCTCCTCTCCTCTTCTCTTGCCGCACAAGACAAAGGGGAAGCAAAGGGAAGGTCTCAAGAGGCCCTATTCTCTACGGGGACCCTCGTAGACGCGAGGAGAACGCCAAGAAGCAAGAAGAACGTTGTAGTTCGACGTTTCCTCAGGAATTTCAGATTTTATTCGTAAGAAAACCTAGCGCAGGATGTAAGTACCCCTCACCTGCAGTATAAGTAGTTTCGGTTGAGTTTTCGTATGCTTTATTTCCTTATATGTATGTTTTACGATTAGAAATCGTAAATTATGAACAAGCACGTTGTATTACCCTTCAGTTTTGGGTCAAGGAGCACGTGAGGTGTTTGTTAAATTGTTCAGTTCAGTTAATGCTATAGAAAGCATTAGAGAATAGAAATTCTTGCTTCAGTTTATAATTGGGACCAAGGTCCAACGGGATGGGCTCCTAGTTGCCCCTAGGTTTAGATAACCTAGTAAAAGCAAGAATCAGAAGAGAAAAAGAAAAGTATAAAAGAACTATTTTATTTTCAGTTGGCATTGTACCGGACTTCGGTCCAGGGATAGGCTCCAAGTTGCCTCTAGGTTTAGATAACCTAGTATGGGATGGGCTCCTAGTTGCCCCTAGGTTCAGATAATCTAGTAGAACCCTAATGGATTCGGGATTTGCTACCTCGGATTTATTAGGGATGCGCGCACAGTTGGTACATTGTCGGGCCCACAGCAGTTGATTATTACTTTCACCTACTATATGTTCTTAGTTTTCAGAAATTCATTTTAGTATGTGGTGAATTTAATAATTAGTTTTATGTTAGTTGGTTTCAGTTTCAGTTCAGATATGTATGTCATGCTATAGCGTAGTTTTCAGCTTCAGTTTAGTATATGTCATGTCTCAGTTATTTGCCATGACATTTTATGACATGTATTTTAGCATGAGCATAACATGATTATTTATAAACATGAGCGTGTATTTGCATAGCATGTTTTGAAAAGCATAATCCGAGATTTTATAGTTTTGTGAGGCTAGATGGTACTTACTAAGCTTATGCTTATTAGTTTGCATTTCCTTATACTGCAGATACAGGTAAAGGAAAGCACTAGTAGCGGAGGCGGCGGGCTTGATGCAAAGTGTGTGTGATGGTGGAGTTGGAATAAAAGTCTTCGGAACTTGCAAAGCATAGAAATAATCCTTTTTATGCTTCTTTAGTTATTCCGCAATATACTATGAGAACCATGTATTAACTTGTTTAGACTCGTTATTTGTGGTGCCTAGTGTACCTAAAGTAGCTTATTTACCTGATTTAATAATTGTTTAGTGGATGTTGAATGATATGAGTTACTACTTGTAATATGGTGATTTAGATCCATGCTTAAGCTTCAGGGGTAAGAACTTGATACTTTTGATCCACATGCTAAATACTTAGGATATGCTTGTTCTGAGATTAATGCACTGTATAGAATGCCACTTAGTAGCTAAGGATGCCCTTAGATATGAATAATGAATAGTTCTAATAAGAACTTGATACAAACTTGACACGTTTATGTTATTGCTTCTATATGTTGAATTGCGATTTCTAAGTTGTTATGCATGCTAGAAACCCTCCAAAAACATGTGATAAATGCCCTAGAATCATTGTGGAACTCTATTTATATCATTATGCTTGTTAGATACGAATTTGGTACATTGTAGCTCAAGTTTGATTAGTTCTGGAAATCTGAAATCTGGATTTTTAGAACTACCAGTCGACTGGAAAAACACAAGTCGACTGGAAAAACACCAGTCGACTGGTGTCGGGCACAGGAACATTCTGTGGCCCGACCAGTCGACTGGCATATATAGCAGTCGACTGGTATTATGTAAAACAAAAGCGGTGTAGAGCAGCTGGTTAGTGCCTTAGCCATGCAATCCAGAGGTTGGGGCATCAAATCTTGGCGAAGCTAATAAAATTAAAGTTTTTATTTTGTTTCCACTGGGTAGTACTTCCAACATGATTATGAATTGTTAGTTCAGTAAATAGCGAAATAAGTTTTTTTAAATTCTCCCAATTGGTTTAGCTTATATGAAAACAAGGATCTTAAATCAGTTAGTCAGCCAGTTAGTGGTAGCGATCCGCCTTAACGCTTAGGACCAGAAGGCGGGTCATTACAATTCGACAAACAGAAAACCATTGACTAGATTTTTATCTGCTCGTAGGGTATTCAAGATAGAAAACTTGACCCGCTTCTACTCCGAAGATGAAAGGTTTAAACTTATTGAACCTTTTGTTGGCATTAACCTCAACTAAATTGTAATTTAGAGGTATTCGAGTACCTGTTCTTGGGGTTGGATCATACCGTGCACATTTGAACAACACACATCTTTTTAAAGGTAATGCAGGGTATTCAACCTCTATGATTTCGTCAAGTATACCATAATAATCAAATTCAATGTTATTATTCTCCATACATCCTTTGGTGCATATACTAGAATTGTAGGTTAAGTTGCTTGATTCTTGGTGTCTGACATGGAATTTGAGGCCATTAACATAGTAACTAGAGTAAATCATTATTTTATGGAGAGGACCTGATGCAAGATTCAATATCGTATCATCTTTGACATTTGAAATTCTATGATCTTTCACCTATAAAATTAATTTTAACATAAATTAGGAGATTGAATAATATTTCTTATAACTCAAATATTATTAAATTAAAATTACTTTAACTTACATATATTTGGAACCATAATGCAAATTCCATCTCTAACTTTGCAGCTATATCAATTGCACCAAATGATGAATTTTGCAGATATAGTTGTTGTTCGTATAAGCTGACCAAGAATTTTAGATATAATTAAAACATTTTAAATCCTCATCGTAACATTTTAAAATGAATGATAGTATTATTAGAGAAGTAAACTTACTTTATATATGGTTTGACCTCATGACAATTTAGAAGTATGTATGTTCTTACAGCATGGTATTCCTGTTCAGTTAACCATCTAGATGAAGTTGCACCAATTACCTTGCCAGGATACTTGAAAATAGAAAGCATCAATGGGTCTATCGACCGAGCATCATCAAAATTTCTATGACATTTGCGATGTCTAGTTTTTACATGATCAGCAAAATAATAGGAGCAGAAAGAAGATGCTTCTTCAACTAGATAAGTATTACTTATTGACCCCTCAACTCTTGCTTTGTTATGAACATTATTCTTTAATTTCCTCAAAAATTGTTCGAATGGATACATCTATCTGTACTGAACAAGACCAACTATTTGTGCCTCATATAGTAAATGCACTGGTAGATGTTCTATTGAATAAAAAAACTATGAGGAAAAATTCGTTCCAACTTACATAGTATGAGAGGAATGTCTATTTTTAGGCGAACCATATCATCCACCATAATACACTTTGCTGTCAAATCTCTAAAAAATAGACTCAATTCTGTGAGCGCTTCCTAGACATTTTGATGAAGTAAGTCATGAAAAGCTACTAGAATAAGTCTTTGCATAAACACATGATAGTCATGACTTTTTATTCCAAACATCTTTAATTTGTTCATATCAACGCATCTAGCCATATCAGAAGCATACCGATCTGAAAATTTTATTTCTTTCAACCAACTACATAAAACTTGCTTTCCATCTTTGTCCAATCTATAACAAGCTTTTGGAAATCTATTAGATGATTCATCCTGATGCAATTCTGGCATGTTAACTAGCTCCTTTAATTCTTCACGTGATTTTGCAGTGTCTTTAATTTTTTCAGACACATTCATCACAGTGTTGAAGATATTATCCATGATATTTTTTTCAACATGCATAACATCTAAATTATGTCGAATGAGCAAATACTTCCAATAAGGTAGCTCCCAAATATACTCCTTTTCTTCCATCCACACTTGCACATCCGAAAAATGTACTTATTTATGTCATCAGAACCAGGTTGAGAAATTGGTAGAAATCCATAATTGTCAATTTGTTCAATGATATCTTCACCTGAAGCAATCACTGGAGGAGGTTTTCTGACTACAACATTCTTTAGGATTTTTTTTTATTTGCCTAAAAGGGTGATCAACAGGTAAAAATTTATGGTGGTTATCGAACCAAGATACCTTCCCACTGCAAGGTAATGAAAATGCATTAAACTCCATCATGCAATGTGGGCATGCTAATTTTCCAGATGTGCTCAATGCTGACAACATTGATTATGTTGGAAAATCACTGATTGACCATAATAATGCAACATGTAATGTAAAATTAGTTTTACTTGCACCTTCATAAGTCAAGGACCCTACATTTCATAAATCATTCAACTCAACAATCAGTGATTGGAGGAAAATATCTATCTTCTCTTTAGGATTGGTTGGACCAGGAATCAGTACAGTAAGGAACATAAATTCATTTTTCATGCACATCCATAGCGGTAAATTATACGGTAGTAATATAACTGACCAAGAAGAATATTGATGTCCTAACTAACCAAATGGTTGAAATCTATTTGCAGAAAGTCTCACATTACGTGGTTCCATATGAAATCAAAGAAACACACTATCAAGATGTTTCCATGCAGGGGAATCACAAGGATGACACATTAGACCTCCTTCGTGCGCATGCTCATGATGTCATATCATGTGACTAGCTGTAGCAGTGGATGCATATAAATGTTGAAGTCTAGCAGTTAATGGAAAGTAATACATCACTTTCCAAGCAATCTTTTTCTTCTTCTTCCCTAGTATGTGAGTAAGAGGCTTATACCGAGGGTAACTACATATTTTGCATTCACTCAGTTCATTGTCTTCATTCCAAAAGATCAAGCAGTTATTTATACAACAATCAATCTTCTCAACCGACAAATCTAAACCTTTGACCAATTTTTTTATATTATAAAAGCTATTAGTCATTATGTTATCAGCAGGAAGAAACTCTGATATCAATTGACATATGTCATCATAACATCTTTCTAAAAAATAATGTTCTGCTTTCAAATTTAATAATCCTGCAGTAGCTAATAGTTGGGAATGACATGAAGGAATGCCTTCCCACACTTCTTTTTCACTGGCCTTTAACATTTCATATAATTATTGATATTCATGTGTTGATATTTCATCTACATGAGAATAGTGAACAACATTCATTCCATCTTGAACCATTGTTTGTGTGATGGGGTTGAACACCCCGTGGTTGACACGTGGACTGGAGAAGCTATGTAGCAAGATCTACCGAACCTGAACGATTCTCTATCCTTGACTCCCAAGACCCCCTCGGGAAAGTGGATTCCCGAGACCATCTCAGGTAGACATACTCTCGAGATCCAGGAGGACACACACCCGAGATCACCTCGGGAGATCAGGTCGCCGAGGTCACCTCGGGAAGGCGAACGCCCGGAACCCCCCCGGGCTAAAGGACCCCGAGATCACCTCGGGGCAGCGGAGCCCAAGGATCACTTGACCTCGAGTAACCGTCCTCTTTCTTCGGATCTATGGATAATCATTGCTAATAATTACGGGATAATCATAATACGCGGTCATTAAAGCCTTAATCATCGCAACTGTCCAAATTTAATGGCTGCGATGGCTGTTACAAGGGTTATCTAGTAATCGACTATTGAGGGGGCATGGAGAAGAACGTGGGGATATGTGCGACGACCGCCTCAGGTATAAAAGGTACCCCAACCCCCCAGGTAAGGGGGTTACGCCCATTCTAACTTACACTTTCCCTTGTTTTCCTTCCATCTAACAGACTCGGGCACTGACATGAGCATCGGAGTGGGCTCCGCTGGACAACCTCTGACGTGTTTCCCTTAACACTCGTGTTAATCTAGCAGGGTAGGAACTCTTTCTCTCTCATCATCATTCTCGTGGGCTGAACCTTGGTTACTGGCCGTCGACGTCGATTCCTTCCGGAACAAGTTTGGCGCATTCTGTGGGAAACTATTAAAGCACCAGAAGGAGCACCGATGGCAGAGCCGGCGGGACAATCCATCGTTCTGATGAAAAAGGAATTAAATCACTTGATGGCCAACGCTATCAAAGGGGCTCTCGAACAGCACCAAATCGAGCAGGTCGCCTCACGGCGAGTAGCTTCTATGCAAGAGGAGATCCCCAGAATCTTCACCTCGCATCCCCAACAACGGAGATCTGTCTCACCACCGGGGAGACACGCCGAAGTAGTCCCGACCCACCAGCGGGAGTCTCTAGGAGATGTGGAGAAGGCCAACTCAGTAGCCTCCAGCGCGCTGAGACAGGAGGATGGACTAGGGAGGAGGGAAGAACCTAAGGCCACCGCAAAGGCACCCTCCACCCCTTTCTCATTAGAGATTGTAGAAGATCTCATGCCGAAGCAATTCTGCGGGCCTGGGATCACCGACTACGATGGAAAAGCATATCCTGAAGATCATGTTTGCATGTTCGAGAACGCGACACTCCTGCACCAGTACATCGATGGTGTAAAGTGCCGAGTGTTCTTAAACACCCTATCAGGAGCAGCCCAGCGATGGTTCCAGAGGCTGCCTCAGGGTTCTATCAACTCCTTCATGGAGTTTAGAACTGCCTTCCTCCATCATTTCGCCAGCAGCCATCGCTATCAGAAGACGACGTTAACTTTATTTGCTCTAAAGCAGAAGCCAAAAGAACCACTCAAGGATTACATCCAGCGGTTCAACCGATTGGCGCAGGATATGCCAACTGCGACGTCGGAGATCCTCGTTAGTGCTTGCACCCAAGGGCTCTCGGAAGGAGATTTCTTCCAATCTTTGGTGAAGAAGCCACCCACCAGCTTCGATGATCTGCTGGGGTGTTCTGTCAAGCACGTCAACGTGGAAGAAGTGCAACACGCCCGCCGCAAGGAACCAACCGGGGTCCCTACTCAAACCGTTGAACGGTCGGAAAGGAGGGAACCTCGAGCTCCAGCATGAGGAAAGGATCTTCACCTGGGGAAAGACCAGTGGGCCGGTAGACGGAAGCTGGTAGAGACAATTGAAACTGAACAACCAGAGCCGCTGATGAAGTACTGCGAATTCCATGCCAGTATGACGCACTCCACCGAGGAGTGTCATGCTCTGAAGAGAAAATTGAATGATGATGCAGACCTCAAGCCTCAGAGGAAGTGGAAGAAGACTGGGTATCAATGGAGGTCCCTCCAGCGAAGCTTGTCTCCCCGACAACAACAGTCGGTAGAGAACAAGACCCGACGTCGGTCTCGATCGCGACCAAGAGGGAGGAGTCAGGAGGCTGCACCCCGCAGGTCTCCCTCATTGGAAAGAGACTCCAAGACGGGCAAGACCCCTACACGTGGTCCTCCTTCCGGACACGTGGGAGTGATCTCTGGAGGTCCTATCGGAGGGGACTCCAACCGTGCAAGGAAGGCTCATACTCGGCAATTGGAGAACTATGCCATCGGGACGAACAGTAGTAAAAGTTGCGGCCCCATAATCTCCTTCAGCCCAGAGGACTTGTAGGACATAGAAGCCCCCCACGAGGACACCCTGGTAATTCTTGCGCGTATCGTGAATTATGAGATCAAGCACATCTTCGTGGATACAGGTAGTTCCGCAAACATCCTGTACAAGGATGCTCTGGATCAGATGCAGATTGACGAAGATGAACTGCTCCCCGTTTCGACCCCGCTCTTCGGCTTCACCGGATACCGATTACAGCCGGTAGGGCAAATTAGTCTATCACTGTCGTTGGGCAGTGACACTCTAGAGAGGACCAGGAGGACCCCCTTCCTGATCGTGGATACTCCCTCATCCTACAATCGCCGGGTATTCGCCCGCAGCTTTGAAGTTGGAGACAAAGTTTAGAAGAGGATAAAACCAGTCGTCGACCCGGGGAAGCTGGAGCTTCAGTGGGATAGACCTTACGTTATCACCAAAATGCTCATAGGGGGCAGCTACTATCTGGAAGATGACAAAGGCAAGGGGCTGGAGAGGCCATGGCACGCCAATCATCTCCGCCCTTATCACACTCGGTGTGTTGTTTAGTTATTTGCATAACTTTTGTATTTCTGTTGGTACTGCCTTGCAGTTCAATAAATAAAGGAGCAAACAAAATATTACTCGAAAAACGTAGAATACTTGCCTGACTAAAACCCCACTACCTTGCGGTGCTGCGGATGCCCGTGGTGAGTAGGCTTGGTCTGGGTGCTGCGGATGCCAGACCAAGAGCTGTAAAACCCTACTACCTCGCGGTGCTGCAGATGCCCGAGGTGAGTAGGCTTGGTTTGGGTGCTGCGGATGCCCGACCAAGAGCTGTAAAACCCTACTACCTCACGGTGTCGCGGATGCCCGAGGTGAGTAGGCTTGGTTCGGGTGCTGCGGATGCCCGACCAAGAGCTGTAAAACCCTACTACCTAGCGGTACTGCTGATACCCGAGGTGAGTAAGCTTGATCTGGGTGCTACGGATGCCCGAGCAAGAGTTGCAAAACCCTACTACCTCGCGGTGCTGCGGATGCCCAAGGTGAGTAGGCTTGGTCTGGGTGCTGTGGATGCCCGACCAAGAGCTGTAAAACCCTACTACCTCGCGGTGCTACGGATGCTCGAGGTGAGTAGGCTTGGTCCGAGTGCCGCGGATACCCGACCAAGAGTTGTAAAACCCTACTACAAGAGCTGTAAAACCCTACTACCTCACGGTGCTGCGGATGCCCTAGGTGAGTAGGCTTGGTCCTGGTGCTACGGATGCCCAACCAAGTGCTATAAAACCCTACTACCTCGCGGTGCTGCAAATGCCCGAGGTGAGTAGGCTTGGTCTAGGTGCTGCGGATGCCCGACCAAGAGCTGTAAAACCCTACTACCTCGCGGTGCTGCGGATGCCTGAAGTGTGTAGGCTTGGTCTGGGTTTTACTGATGCCCGATCAAGAGCTGTAAAACCCTATTACCTCGCGGTGTTGCGGATGCTCGAAGTGAGTAGGCTTGGTCCGGGTGCTGCGTGTTATGATGTATACTAAAAGCCTTGCCTTTTCTGTATGGTCATCCACATTTTGAAAGAGAATCACAATATCACAGATGCGTGTTTACATTAGTATATGCATAAAAGTCCAATACTGTGCACTGTAGATAACATGATATGTGGTGTCACATGGAAGATAATGTTATCAGTCCCTTGCATATTATAAGTAAGAGGCTCACAATCGAGATGGATTTGGACAAACCATCGGGATGGTTGTAGTGTAATTAGGTGTGATTTATCTTGATCATAGAATTACACTGATGTGCTTTGTGTGCATTGAGCAGGACCAAAACTAGAGATCATCCAATTTGTACTGACTTAATAATTGGATTGGATCTCAGATTTATTATGGAGTATAATCCCTAAATCCCGATATGATAACGGGCACATATAGTTAATAATTATTTCTTTGATTTACTAATAGGTGAGATTTATTCTGTTAAATCGATAGGCCAAGTAAGTTGGGAAATAATATTAATTATATGGTGTGTCGTTGATTATTGACGGAATCTGTGTCCTGGTGAGTCGGGATGATGATGCCCCCTTGACGAGCTCATAAGGATCATCATGTTAAACCCTACAGGTGGATTTGATCCGACATGATGATAAGGTTGAGTGGTACTAATCAAGGAGCCAGAAGTTGATTAATTAAAATTGTCAGTAATTTAAATTAATCGACGGACATTCAATATCTTAAACACGGTGGGATGGATGCCTCATAATAGATGGAGCCCATATGTAAATATGGGGTTGATGAGGTAATTCAATTAGGATCTTTTAGTGGAATGGATCTTCATTAATGGATCGGGTTTGGATCCATTAGCAGACCAAGATCCAACTCCTCGTTATAGTCCCTATCGTAGCCCTATATATACCCTATGTGGTATGAAACCAAATAAATGATTAATGAATTAATCCAATTGAAACACTAGAAAACCCTAGCCTCTCATTCTCTCCTCTCATCTCTCTCTTCCTCACGGGGTGTAGCGCCGAACGGAGGTGGGGTTTTTCTCTCCATGCGATTAATTGCATTAATCATTCTCCATGCAATTAATTGCCCGAAGGGAGCAGTTTGTTCTCGGATTAATAGCATGCATGCAATTAATCCATCTACACGCAGGATGGAGTCTCGGCTCAGGCAAGCACAAGTTGCCTGGGGTGAGAACCTTGCTCACGCAAGTTGGCAGTGGAGAAACTCCACCGAGCCTCTGCCTTCGGCGGTGGAGAAACTCCACCTGGCCTCAGCCTTCGACGGTGGAGAAAGTCCACCTGGTGCTACCTTCGGCGATGGAGAAAGACCACAGATCTGCCACCGACTTCTTTCTGCCGTGGAAGAGCAATTTACCGAGTTGCTCACACATGGCTGCCAAAGGAAAACAAGTTGATCATGCAATTTGCATCAGAGGAGCAGCTAAGATTTTGTGATGGAGCAGTATGTTTCAAAGGGAGCAGCCAGGATGTGTGAGGGAGTAGCCTGCTCCAAGGGAGCAACCAAGTTGCTCAAGGCTCGGGCGCTGGCAGAGGAGATGAGGAGTAGTAGGGTTTGTGTTCGGATTATCTTCTTCTTTGGAGTGGCCGGTGGCATCCCTTTGGTTAGGGATTGGTTGGCGCAAGGAGAAGGGATCGACTTAGTGGCCACGAGTCTTGGTAGATCGTCGCCCACACGACGTCCAAGAGGGGAGGGTCATACGGTAGAAGGCTACAAGGTAAAGAGAAGGTATAACTCTCTTCCTTTGGTTCTTTTTTGTTCCTTTGTTTTGCTTTGTCATTTTATGTGTATTAGTTAATTATTTTGATTTTGTATCATGGTTAATAATTAATTAATTGGACCCCGACCATAAACACAAGAACGGACGATCCATTCGTCGTCTCTTCCACGGTCGTTCGGTTAGAAGAATTACAAGGCTCGATCTGTGATTGGCCAAGTTGTAATTCGTACCGAACGATACGATAACGAGATAGTCGTAGGGAGACGGATCTCTATTCGGATTAATTTTTAATCCGTAGACATGGAGAGGTCGCTCAAGGACGACCAAGTATTCGCTAGGGAAACCCGACAAGCCATACCCAACAATTGGTATCAGAGCTGAGGTTTCCGGTTTTGTGTGTTTAGGATTGGTTAATTTTTGCATTATTCATACATTTTATTTGCTGGATGATATGTGGATGTGCGTAGGCTAACTTTGTGTTGTAGACACTAGATTCCAACTTATCATGACCAAATATTTGATATGTGTGATTGATTGTGTAATGTTTGTAAATTAATTAATCCTCGGGGTTGACGAAGCTAGGTAGTATTTAATTTTTGTAATTAAATACGACACATGTTTAGCCGAGCTCATTATTTTACTTTCGATTTAGTTTTCATGTACACTCCTTCGAGGAGTATAGTATCGATGATGTAAATAATTAGTTAGTCATTTCGGCTCGGAGATCCCTCAAGGTGGCTTGCATATAAGGAAGGGGGGAGCGGACGAGGTGACGACACGACTGGAGGCGCATTGGAAACCAAGGCCATGAAAAGTTGGAAAATCTTGGATTTTCTATTTTCATTATGTTGGTTATGTGCATGTCATGTGTGTGTGCTTGTTAAAATTTCTCGGACTAAATTACTAAGTGGGAGAGGGACTCTAAGGCTCCCATGGCCTCTATTACAATCTAACATGTGATGCGAACATGCCCGCGCATTGGCTCTGAGTGCTTTCCTCCATAACGGATAAGCTTGTTCTGCGGATCACAAGGTCAGAAAAGATTATAGGGAATTATTAAAGAACGTGTGTACTTCCCCAACGGAAGGCACATAATCGTAAATAATTCTCTTAGTGTCGTGTAATAGTAAACACTTAGATACAAATATTAGTATCCTCCCCAACGGAGTCACTGCTAATAATTTGTAGGCCCGAAGTGAACCAACTATTAATTTTACTTGTCAAAAAGTTAGGTTGACAAGATAGTAATATTGATGGGTAAAACCTTCTCTAATGAATGTAGAGTTCGTATACGTCCACACAAACGTGGCATGCGGATTCTCGGTGTTTGAGGTGTTGGTTGATTTCGAAAAATTTATTGTTTTGAGGAATCAATTCATTTTTGAATTCTAAAGTAGTGTATGTTGTGATTCTCAGGATTTTCAAAATGACCTTTAACCCATTAGCAACCATACTTAAGGAGAACAAACTTACTGAACCTAATTACATTGACTGGAAAAGAAACCTAGACATTGTCCTTATTGCTGAAGAGTACAAATATGTGCTCTTTGAGGACTGTCCTGAAAAGCCTGGCGAGAACTCTAGTGAAGAGCAGAGGGAGCGCTTTAAGAAGTGGGTCAAGGCAGATAAGATGGCGCGGTGCTACATTCTGGCATCTATGTCAAATGTATTGCAACATCAGCATCAGGCCATGCCCACTGCTTATGATATGATGCAGAACCTCAATGAGCTCTTCGGGCACTAGGGTCGGGCCGCCAGGCAAGTTGCGATGAAGAACCTAATGATGACTATTATGGTCGAAGGGACACCCGTTAGGGATCATGTCCTAAAAATGATGGCTCACCTCAATGAGATTGAGGTACTGGGAGCACAAATCGACAAGGAAAACCCAGGTCGATATTATACTCCAGTCTCTGCCTAGGAGTTTTGAGCAGTTCCGGCTCAACTATAACATGAACAAGCATGAGTATACGTTTGGGGAACTGTTAGGATAACTACAGGCGACAGAGGACCAATTTCTCCAGAGCTCGCAGACCTTGGTTACTCAGAAGGTTTCCACTTCTGTACCGAAAGGCAGGAAGAGAAGAAACAAGGTGGGTTCAAGAAGGCAGTAGCAGCAGGATCGCAGGGACCATGGACTGGCGTGAAGAAGTCGAAAGGCAAGTGCTTCACGTGTAAGCAATCTGGACACTGGAAGGCGAACTATCCCCGTCATCAAGACAAAAGGTAGATCTTTTTTTTTGTCGTTGTAACATGATTAGCGGTGTTATCAACCAGTACCTGGTGTGTAGATACGGATGCCACTAATCATGTCTGCAATTCTTTGCAGGGGTTCCAGGAAGCCAAACGACTAGCTAAGAAAGAGATTACCGTCTACATGGGATATGCTACGGAGGTGGCGACTATTGCAGTGGGCGATATTTATTTGTCTTTAGATAGGAAAATAAAGTTTTGGTTTTAAGAGGATTGCTTTTATGTACCTAATTTTTAGAAAGAACTCTGGTTCGGTTTCTGAAATAATGGATATTCTATTACTTTTTGGAATAGAAAGATTATCTGTTTAGGGACATGGATAAGCAATT
>JAGFNQ010000880.1:386127-414113 GCA_024364735.1 Boesenbergia rotunda | reverse complement strand
CGATCACTTTAATTCAAAATGCACTGTCAGACGCTCTGATCGCGTCTGAACGTATCCGATTCTCTGCGCTTAACATCTGATACACGATTTTCTGCTTGATATGCTGTGCTGACACTCTGATTTAGCTGCAGGGCATAGGGAAGGATTTAAACACTCAAGGAGAGTCAATGGAGTCCTTTCCTTGGAGCAGGTTTGTCTGTTTTTCCATCTCAGGTTACAACGGGCACTGGCGCTGGCTGGAGCTGCTAACTGGGGCTGGTCTGAGGGAAGCTCTGGGAGTCCAGAAGAGCTCAGTGGTGGCTGGTGGTTACAGGTGAGCAGCTGGAGGCTGCAATGAGATGTTGTCACCTGACGTTCAAGAGGGAAACAAAAGGAGCGGTGTGGAGTAGAGCAAGAAGGAGTTGTTGTTGCCTTGGTTTTGAGCTGTGATTTCTTGCTGCGTGCTTGTGCTCCTAGCTGATCATCCTCTCTTGAGAAAGCTACTGTGATCCTTGAAGCAACCATCCCTTGCTTGAGCTCTTGGAGGAAGGAACAAGAGGCTTTGAGTCCAACAGCGAGAAGACACGAAGAAAGGGTTCTTGCGTGAGATCGTCGCTAGGTGGAGCTTGGATGAAGCTTGCTGTGTTCTTGTCTTTGCTAAGTGCTAAGTAAGATCTTTCTTGTGTTTCATTGTGCTTAAAACTATATCTGTGATTGAAACGCTGTGGAGAGGTTACTCCACCGAGAAGGAGGTTGCTTTCTATGCGGATATTCCGGGGCTTGATCTGCCGATGATCAAGGGATCGCCCACCTTACGGGCACGCCAAGGAGTAGGGGCAAGTTATCCCCGAACCTTATAAATCCTCTTATTAGCGTTCTTGTGTTTGCTCATAGTTTAGGGTTTTGATTTTCTGCATACTCTGTTTCTATTCTTTCCGCTGTGCTACTAAACGGTTTAAGTGCAGAATTTTGATAAGAGCTAATGTTCAAGTGATTGGCTATATTCACCCCCCCCCCCCTCTCTAGCCATCCGAGTTCCAATAAGTGGTATCAGAGCTTGGGGCTCTGTTTTTGCGGATTAACAACCGTGAGCTATCATCCATAGCGTTGAGAGAAGGCTTTAGCACCACCCGACCTCATTTCTTTGATGGCGCTGACTTTCAATATTGGAGATCAAAGATGGAGTATTACTTGAAGATGAACATCAACACTTGGTTCGCGGTGAAGGAGGGTTTCACCCCTCCAAAGGATGATGAAGGCAAGGAACTTGAATCGTGGCAGTGGATGGCCGAACAAACTCGAAAGAGTGAAACCGACGCGAAGGCGGTCGTCACTCTACAATGCGGCATGAACAAAGACCAACTCATCAAGGTTGGTCCATTCACAAGTGCAAAGGACTTGTGGAAAAAGCTCATCGAACTTCACGAGGGCACCCGAGATTCAAGAATCGCCAAGAGGGACTTGTTCCTCAATCAACTTCAAAATCTCTCTATGAAGGAGAATGAAACGGTAAGTGAGCTACATAGCCGGTTCAAGGAAGTCCTCAATGGGCTTCATTCGATTGATGAAAAGGTCGAGAATCGCGACCTTGTGAGGTATGTGCTAAAAGCATTTCCAAGGAATGCTTTGTGGTCATCCATGGTGGATGCCTACAAAGTCTCCAAGGATTTATCAATTGTTAAGTTAGATGATTTGTTTTGTGAAATGGAATTGCATGAAATGGCTAACAAAGGCCCCAAGGAGAAGGGGATTGCCTTAGTTGCAGGAGACCGATCCAACAAGAAGAAGAAGGAGAAGGAGGTCTCCTCATCTTCATCCTCTTCCGAATCCGAGTCCGATTCCGAGGAAGATGACAGCAACTCTTCCTCCTCCGAGATGATAAATTTTGTGAGAAGGATGATGAGAAGGGATCGACACTTCAAGGGTAAAGGTAACCCTAGTGAAGCTAAAGTTGATAAGACTAATGTATCTTATTTTGAGTGTGGTAGGAATGGGCATTTCAAGAATGAATGCCCAAAGCTAAAGAAGAAGGAGGAGAAATCCAAAAAGAAAGAAGAAAAATCCAAGAAGAAGAAGAAGGCCTTGAAGGCCACTTGGGATGAATCCTCCTCAAGCTCATCTGATGAAGAGAAGGAGGAGAAGAGCACAAGGCATGTGGCACTCATGGCATTGGGAGATCAAGAGAGCAGTGATGAATCTTCCAACTCCTCAAACGCGGCTTCATCATCTTCGGATGATGAAGAGGTAACTTCTCCCAAACTAGAAAAATGTTATAGAATAATTGCATGTTTAACCAATATGTTAAAGAAGTCAAAAAATAAGGTTAAAACATTGCAATTGGAAATTGAACAATTGAAAGCATCTAGGGATGATAACATAGATGACTTGCATGTTGAAATGTTAGAGGATGAAATTAAATCATTAAAACTTGAGGTTGAACACTTGAAATCCTCTAAGGTTGAGGATGTAGATGATTTGCATGATGAATTGCTAGAGGAAGAAAACAAATCATTGAAGAGTGAAGTTGAGAGACTCAAGAATATTCTTGAGAAGTTCTCAACTAGCTCTAAGACCCTAAACATGATCTTGAATGCCCAAAGGGCAGTCTACAATAGGGCCGGTATTGGTTACCGACCCAAAGAACCTTCATTCGTGTCTTTGATGTCTAGGACTGATATGAGACAATCTAGGACACCCAAGATTTAAAAGAAAGTTGTCAAGGCATGGGTGCCTAAGTCTTGTTTAGTAAGTGCTTTAGGTCCCAAGGTTTGGGTACCTAAAACTTCTATTTTTCGAATTGTGTAGGTTATGATTGAGGGGAAGCATCTATCAACTTGGTTCGTTGATAGTGGGTGCTCCAAACACATGACCAGGGATAGATCATTGTTTACCACACTTCACAAGAAAAGTAGAGATAATGTTTCATTTGGTAACAATGGTAGTCTTAAGGTCATAGGAATAGGAGACATTCAAATATCCGAATGTCTTAGAATCTCAAATGTCCTTCTAGTCAAGTGGATGACATTCAATCTCCTAAGTGTCAGTCAATTGTGTGACACGGGTTACACAATTGATTTTCAACCAAGTCAATGTCTAGTTAGACAACATGACACCTTGGACACGGTACTAGTAGGAATAAGAGTAGACAATATTTATCAAGTTTCATTTAAAAGTGCTACTAATGTTTCTGCTAAGTGTTTCATGTCAAAAGAAGAAGAGTCCACCCTTTGGCACTGGAGACTTGCACATGTGAATATGAAGAACATCCGAAAGTTGGCCAACAAGGGATTAGTTCGTGGCTTACCAAGCATCAAGTATGAAAAGGACAAATTTTGTGATGCATGTCAAATGGGTAAGCAAACAAAATCTGCACATAAAGGTAAAAGCACTGTAAGTACATCTACCGCTTTAGATTTACTTCACATGGATCTATTTGATTGTAGTACTATCATATCATTGAATGGAAGTAGATATTGCTTTGTTATCATTGATGACTTTACTAGATATACATGGACCTATTTTCTAAAACATAAGGACCAAACCTTAGATGTCTTCATTTCTTTTTGTAGAAGAGTTGAAAATGAAAAATCATCAACTATTAAGACAATTAGAAGTGATCATGGAGGTGAATTTCAAAACCAACGATTCTTAGAATTTTGTCAAGATAGAGGTTATAGACATGAGTTCTCCACTCCTAGAACACCACAACAAAATGGTGTTGTAGAGAGGAAGAACCGTGTTTTACAAGAGGCCGCATGAAGCATGCTTAATGAGTACTCACTACCGAGTTATTTATGAGCTGAAACTATAAATACAGCGTGCTATGTGCAAAACTGAGTCCTCATCCATAGGTTCTTAGGAAAGACTCCCCATGAACTTTGGTTTGGGAAACCACCTACGGTTAAACACCTAAGGGTGTTTGGTTGTAAGGTGTTCATCCTAAACACCAAGGATCACCTTGGAAAGTTCACGGCAAAAGCTGATGAAGGGATACTAGTCGGGTATTCCCTAGTTAGCAAAGCCTACAGAGTCTACAATAAGAAATCTAGAGTGGTTGAAGAGTCTTCTGACGTTGTCATTGAGGAAATTCCAAAAGTCAATGGTCAACCAGAAGATGAAGTCGAATTCAAACTTAGGAGACTAAGTTTGAATGAGAGTCCAAATGTTGTTGATGGTGATGAATCCGATGACGGTGAGCCTAAACAATCCATAAATCAGCCGGATCCTGAGGCTGAGCTTGTGTCTAGTGAACCCATTCAAGAAGCACCACCAACACCTAGGCAAACTAGACTAGCCTCTAGTCATCCCCAAGACCAAATTGTCGGAGACATCCATCATGGGGTTAGAACTAGATCATTATTTAGGAATGAGGCTAATGAAGTTGCCCTAATTTCCGAAATTGAACCTAAAAAAATTGATGAAGCATTAAATGATCCCGATTGGATCATTGCAATGCAAGATGAACTAGGTCAATTCGAAAGAAGTCAAGTTTAGGACTTAGTCCCTAGACCTAAGAAGACCACCATCATTGGAACCAAATGGGTCTTCAAAAACAAATTTTACCATAAGGAAGAAATCATTAGAAACAAGGCACACTTAGTAGCCAAGGGCTATAGTCAAGTTGAAAGCCTTGATTATGATGAGACCTATGCTCCCGTGGCACGATTAGAATCCATCCGATTGATGCTTGCATTTGCAGCACATCGAGGCTTCAAGCTATATCAAATGGATGTCAAATCGGCCTTTCTAAATGGTTTAATTAGAGAAGAGGTCTATGTCGAACAACCTCCGGGGTTTGAGAGTACTGAATTCCCAAACCACGTGTTCAAGCTCAAAAAGGTACTTTATGGTCTTAAACAAACACCCCGAGCTTGGTACGAGCGGTTGTCGACGTTCTTAATTGAAAAAGGCTTTGTAAGAGGCCAAATAGACCCTACACTGTTTCTACGGAGAGATGGTGATAATATTTTTGTAGCCCAAGTATTTGTCGATGACATTATTTGTGGCTCAAATAACAAGGGCTATTTAAATGAATTAGACACATGGAAAGTGAATTTGAAATGAGTCTAGTGGGAGAGTTGACTTTCTTCCTTGGACTTGAAATCAAGCAAACTCGAGATGGGATCCATGTGCACCAATCGAAGTATACTCAAGAAATGCTTCGAAAATTCAATATGAGTGATTCAAAAGAGGTAACCACTCCCATGGTCACAAACACAAGATTAGATAATGATGAGAGTGGTAAACTTGTTGATTTGACTCAATATCGGAGCATGATAGGTAGTTTGCTATATCTCATAGCTAGTCGACCTGATATTCTTTTTGCTGTGGGTATGTGCGCTAGGTACCAAGTTTGTGCCAAGGAATCTCATCTAATCGCTGTTAAGAGAATTTTGAGATATCTGAAAGGCACAATTGGAGTCGGTCTTTGGTACCCCCGTACCGAATCATTTGATTTAATTGGCTATACCGATTCCGACTACGCTGGATGTAAGTTGGATCGGAAAAGTACAAGTGGGGGTTGCCAATTCTTAGGTTCATCCTTAATTAGTTGGTCGAGTCGGAAGCAACATTGTGTTGCTCTCTCCATGACCGAGACAGAATATATTGCTATGGGAGAGAGCGTATCACAATTGTTGTGGATGATTCACACTTTAGAGGACTATGGATTGAGTTACAAGAGTGTGCAAGTGTTGTGTGACAACATTAGCACAATTAATCTAACCAAGAATCCAGTCCATCATTCTAGGACCAAACATATTGAAGTGCGTTACCACTTCATTAGAGATCATGTTGCTAGGGGAGATATTGTACTCTCACATGTAGAGTCCAAGTCAAACCTCGTTGACATTTTCACTAAACCACTCCCCGAGAATGAGTTTAGTTTCTTAAGAAGGGAGTTGGGAATGTGTCACGCTTCATAGTTTTCAAAATGCATTCAAAACCCTTCATGATTATTTCTAATTGTTGGGATACAATTGGGTAACTTGGGGACATCTCACACAAACTATAGGACTTACCAAAATGTTTTTGCTTGCTAGAAATGGGGTGAGATGTTAGGATCAACTCAATCTCTCAAAATGTCAATGCATCCCTTGAGAAATTAAGTTGACGAGATAAAAATCACTTCGGTGACCAAGTATGGGGAAAACCAATGCATAACAGATGTGTGTTTGGCTCCATGATCATACTTGGACATTCCAATCAAGGAAACTTGATTGGAAACTTGAATTTGGCACAATCTTGTTTGAATTTGATTGAATGATTGTTGATTGAGTTTGACTCCACTTGGGTGGAGCAAAGTTATTGTTGAACCTATAAGGACCTTTGATCCTTGTTCAGGGATCAATATTAGTCAAGGGGTCACTTCCAAGATCGATATCTTTCATAAGATCTTGTCAAAAATCACTTGGTAGTCTGAAACTGAAAGTTTCAGATCGTATCAGGCAATATCAGGAACCCTGATCGGTCACTGGACCGATCAGGCGTAGGGCTGATCGGTCCCCGGACCGATCTGGCTCCCTCCTGGTGTGATCGGTCCACAGACCGATCAGAGGGGTCACAGAGACTTAACAAAATTTTTGTTCAACCATTCTGTGCTTGCCTGGATCGGTCCCCGGACCGATCTGGCACCCTGTGGTGATCGGTCCACAGACCGATCAGAGGGCTTCCCGAGTATCATCCAATCTTACTGTTCGCTTCCTGATCGATCAGCCGATTAATCAGGAACCTGCCTGATCGGTCACCCGACTGATCAGGACCAGGCCAGTCCGATCAGTCTGATCGGTCTGGGCGCTTCCAGATCGAACGGTGATCCGTTCAATCGCATTAAATTACGGTTGGTGGACCGATCCACCAACCTAATAACTTCGCAAAAAACCTCATCTCCCGAACCCTAGCGCCGAACCTCACTACCTTGCGTCTCTTCACTTTGTGCGAGAACGGACCCTCCGTCGTCTTCCTCCTCGAGTGAGCTTCTGCGTGTGCGATCCTAAGAAGGGTTCCTACAAGTGTTTCTCTCTTCCTGCGAGTTTCTCTCTCGCTGAAGGTGTTTGTGCTCCTTTCTTGCGTCGAGAGCCTCTTCTGCGCGAGCTTTTCTTCCAACCTTCAAGAACTTCTTCAATGGCACCTAAGTAAGCATTTTTGGTTAATTTCTTTTTGGATCAGTTCATGGATTGTGTATTTGGGGCTAACCATGTTTTGGTATTGTGTCGTGACCTCCTGCTTTGGCCGTGACCCATCTTTGCCATGTCCTACCTTTGATCAAATCTACCTTATACTTACTTGATTATTTCTCCTATGATTGAATTTTGTGTCATGGATTAAACTATGTTTTTATGATCAATTTCACCTTGTGATCTTTTGATTATTGTGTCTTGATTAATCCATGTTCATATGATCAATTCACTCTTGCTCAATTGACTTAAACTATGTGCATGATCAATTCTTAAATTCTAATCTTTAGAAAATCATCTAAGGGAAAGGAACACGTAGAGGGCAGCTCGAAGGGCAAAGCCCCTTCTTCATCTGTGCCCTCCCGAAGGCCTCGGCCTTCCTCCAGTTCTCGCTTTCCTAATGCTGCCTGTGAGCAGGCATTCCAGTCCAGAACCTTTAAATTGCTATCCTGTCGTTCGATTGATGTTCCATTTCTGACCGAGCACTGCCCCTCTATCATTGAGATAGTCACATTTTACAACTTGGGCTTCCTTCTTTTCTTAGAGCGGACCATCAATTACGACCTTGTCTCCGAATTTTACAACAATCTCCAGCAAGGTCCTCAGGGGGGCTTCGAGTTCACTACTCGAGTCGCCAAGAGGAACCTTGATTTCTCTTACGAGATTCTAGCAGAGTATCTGGGTGGTCGATGATCACCCAACCTGTATTAGATCTATCCCGAGCTTCCTGACCCGCTATTGGCCCCTTTTGCGGATGTTACTCCTGATGGTATCTATCAGCACTTCTTTGGTCATCCCCGCCCGGCCGGTCTCGATGAGTTGGGTCCTGATTTTCCTACCTTTGCAGCACTTCGTCTCTCTCCCACTGATTACATCTTGTTCAAGATTATCACAAACTGTATTCTACCAATCACTTCCAAACCTTTAACTGAGATCCGACCCTATCATTGCCTTATGCTCTACGGCATGCACCGCCAAATGGATTTTGATATCATGGAAAGTATTTTTCAGTCCATTCTGTCTTATAGAGAGCAGAGCCGCCGTACAGTCTACATGCCATTTGGTCATGTGATCACCGATTGGCTTATGTCAGTAGGTGTTGATGTCACCAAAGGCAGGACAGTGCCTATGGTCCGACAGGATTGTTGGCTTGGGCGGCGGGCAATTGCCAAGTCCGGCATCATTATTCGAGAGCATGATCGGGCCTTGGTTTGGAAGGATGGGAGAGGACTTGGTGACCTACCTGGGGGAGGACCATATTTTCAGCCGCCAGCCGATGCTGCTGCACCTCATGAGGCTCCTGCTACTGCTACTGCTGATTACTACGATGAGCCCGAGCCAAATCTGCGCTGGCAGCTGTCAGTGCTGGATCAGACCATCCAGCATGATTTCCATTTGCGAGAGATCCATCGCGAGGAGGTCCGATCACAGTTCCGATCTATCAATCGCAGACTGACAGCGATCGAGACCGACGTCTCTGGGACCCGCACCTTACAGCAGACATGGTACGATGAGTGGCATCGCCACACATTTCCTGGAGGTGCACCCTGTGCCAGTGCTGCATCTGGATCGTTTGCTGCTGACGATGACATGAGGGATGATCCTATGCATGTTGACCCCCCTGTTGATGATTGATTGTCTCTACTCCTGTTTGGTGATTTCTGACTATTTGACGGATCTGTCCGTCCAGACTATTTGCCTGTTAAGGCATGATGTTGACTTTGATGTGTGGGTATGCATCTACTTGTTTGTCTGGATTGTTGTTTATGCACTTGATTATGACTAGATTTTAATGATGCATCTGATATTTTGCATGTATTTTCTATTTGCCTTATCATGTTTAGGATGTTGGCTTATATGTGTTCACATGATTACTATCAGCTTGTATGCCTCATTCTATATTATTATGCATGCTTATGATTTTGCATATGATGCCTTGCCAGTATGATACATATGCCTGTTTTGCCATGCCTTATCTTTGTCATATGTATTCATATGTTTGTCAAAATTATTCATTCATATCCTTGTTGTTTTGGGAAACCCCTAGGGTTGAAGGGGAGTATGGTTAAACTTAACAGCTCCTCTAGACCCTTTTCGGTGTTCGAGAAAGGGGGAGAGTGTGGTTGGTTATGTTTAGGATGATTATGTTGTAGGGGGAGGATCCTGATTCCCCTATGATTCTGAATTTGAGAAAATTGATTAGGAATCCCTAAACTTAAAATCGGGTTGTCAAACAACAAAAAGGGGGAGATTGTTGATGCAGTCTAACCCTGATTGGTGTTTTGGTGTTGACACCGATTTTAGTTTAGGTTGAAAATCCTAGCTTGGAGGGCTAGGTGTTGGGAAATCCTAACCTGGAGGGTTAGGTGTGGAAAATCCTAGCTTGGAGGGCTAGGTGTTGAAAGTCCTAATTCGGAAGGGTTGGGTGAAAATTCCTAGCTTAGAGGGCTAGGTGAAAAGTCCCAACTTGGAGGGTTAGGTGAAAAGTCGCAACTTGGAGGGTTAGGTGAAAATGTCCTGGCTTGGAGGGTCAGGTCCTAGCTTGGAGGGCTAGGTCTGGAAATGTCCTAATTCGGAAGAGTTAGGTGAAAAATCCTAGCTTGGAGGGCTAGGTGAAAAGTCCTAACTTGGAGGGTTAGGTAAAAATTCCCAACTTGGAGGGTTAGGTGAAAAATCCTTAGCTTGGAGGGCTAAGGTGGATGAAATCCTAGCTTGGAGGGCTAGGTTTAAGTCCCTGGATCGGTCCGGTGACCGATCAGGGAAGTTGGCACGTTGCTCCTTCGTGGGTGACCGATCCAGCAATGACTGATCGGTCTGGTGACCGATCAGGGAGCGCATAGTGAGGTTGGGAACCTACTGTGTGGCTCCTGATCGGTCTGGTGATCGATCAGGGAGCAGGTCGTTGCCTCATTGGTTGGCTCCTGATCGGTCCGGAGACCGATCAGGGAGCAGGCAGCTTCCTCACTGCCTTGCTCCTGATCGGTCTGGTGACCGATCAG
This sequence comes from Boesenbergia rotunda, assembly GCA_024364735.1. Lineage (NCBI taxonomy): Eukaryota > Viridiplantae > Streptophyta > Magnoliopsida > Zingiberales > Zingiberaceae > Boesenbergia > Boesenbergia rotunda. The sequence continues at coordinate 403,960 of JAGFNQ010000880.1, read as the reverse complement.
GGAGCCCACAGTGAGTTGAATTCTCCCGCTGATCAGTTCGTGAATGGTCCGGTGACCGATCAAAGACTTAGGATTTGATTTCCGCGGTTACTGTTCACTCAGACGTGGACCGATTAGGCTTCAGCCTGATCAGACAGTGTCAGTCCTGATCGGTCTGGTGACCGATCAGGGTTCACTCTGATCGGTCTGGTGACCGATCAGGCTTGTGTCGCCGCGAGAGCTGGGAGTCCCAGCAAAGCGGTGGATCGGTCTGGTGACCGACCCACGAGCCCTGGATCGGTCCGGTGACCAATCACTTTAATTCAAAATACACTGTCAGACGCTCTGATCGCGTCTGAACGTATCCGATTCTCTGCGCTTAACATCTGATACACGATTTTCTGCTTGATATGCTGTGCTAACACTCTTATTGAGCTGCAGGTGACAAGGAAGGATTCAAACACTTAAGGAGAGTCAATGGAGGCATTTCCTTGGAGCAGGTTAGTCTGTTTTTCCATCTCAGGTTGCAACGGGCACTGGCGCTAGCTGGAGCTGCTGACTGGGGCTAGTCTGAGGGAAGCTCAGGGTGTCCAGAAGAGCTCAGTGGTGGCTGGTGGTTGCAGGTGAGCAACTGGATGCTGCAGTGAGATGTTGTCACCTGGCGTTCAAGAGGGAAACAAAAGGAGCGGTGTGGAGTAGAGCAAGAAGGAGTTGTTGTTGCCTTGGTTTTGAGTTGCGATTTCTTGCTGCGTGCTTGTGCTCCTAGTTGATCATCCTCTCTTGAGAAAGCTACTGTGATCCTTGAAGCAACCATCCCTTGCTTGAGCACTTGGAGGAAGGAACAAGAGGCTTTGAGTCCAACAGCGAGAAGACACGAAGAAAGGGTTCTTGCGTGAGATCGTCGTTGGGTGGAGCTTGGAAGAAGCTTGCTGTGTTCTTGTCTTTGCTAAGTGCTAAGTAAGATCTTTCTTGTGTTTCATTGTGCTTAAAACTATATCTGTGATTGAAATACTGTGGAGAGGTTACTCCACCGAGAAGGAGGTTGCTTTCTATCCGGATCTTCCGGGGCTTGATCTGCTGACGATCAAGGGATCGCCCACCTTATGGGCATGCCAAGGAGTAGGGGCAAGTTATCCCCGAACCTTATAAATCCTCTTGTTAGCGTTCTTGTGTTTGCTCATAGTTTAGGGTTTTGATTTTCTACATACTCTGTTTCTATTCTTTCCGCTGTGCTACTAAACGGTTTAAGTGCAGAATTTTGATAAGAGCTAAAGTTCAAGTGATTGGCTATATTCACCCCCCCCTCTCTAGCCATCCGAGTTCCAACATCCTGGAGTTTCTGGGAGGTGGCCGAAGCCTTGGCCTGGGCTCGAGTGACGTCCTCCTGGAGGTCGGAGGTGTAGGCGGCCGCTAGCTCTATGTTATATTCTTTGAGAGCTAGTTGGCACTCCTGTTCTTTATTCTCATCCTCTAGAGCCTTCTTTGAGGACTCTAGGAGCTAGACGCTGGCAGACAACTCCTTCGTTTGGGTCTGGAGTTGCTCCCGCTCCTGGGACAGCTTCTGCAGGTCCTCAGAGAGGGCCTGGTTCTCCTCTGACCAAACACGCTCCCGGAGATGGTAACCATGCAGAGTCTCCTCAGAGGCCAGCAGGGTGTCAAGATAGTGCTCGACCTTCACCCTTAGGGCCCTGCTGACCTCCAGCTGTTGGAGGTCTGCCTCGCGGGCACGGCCGATCTCCATCTCTGATTCTGCCACCCCCTAGAGGAGGTCTTCAGTAACCCCTCGGGAGCACAACAGGCGGCTCGTAGCGGCACAGTTGGAGACAACTTGCAATATGAAAGAAGGACAGTTAACAACAAAACAAAAAGGGGAGAAGTTCAAGGGCAATTACCATCAGCAGAGACTGGTGTAGCATGCCCAGATACCGGGTAGACCCAGCCGACCTCCTTAGCTGAGCAGGAGGTGGAAGAAGTTCGTCAGCAGGTTGGATTGATGGGCCGGGAACATTTCTGGGGTCGGGGATGTCCTCCTCCGAGCCGGACGCTATATGCGGGCCAATAATATTGGAGGGAGTTCCCTTTATTTGAAGGGACTGAGAACCTTTGGCCGCCGTCTTTTTCGTCGCTGGGGTCTTTCGGCGTGGGCAAGGCACGACGGTCAGCACCTCCTTGCCCCGTTGGGTAGCAGGAGTGTCGGCCGGGATGGCTGGGTTAGGAGCCGCCAAGTCCGTGGAGGTCTCAGAAAGACTGGAGGGAATCGTCCGAATGCTCTTGGACAAGTGCACCTCGTCCTCTTCATCAGCGGCTGATGGAAGCTCCGAGGTCGAGAGTTTCCTCATCCTCTTCAAGGGAGCTTGCTTATGGGCCAGCCGTTTTCACTGCTTCTTCTCGGGGGCTGAGGGTAGTTGCTGTTCGTCAGGGAGCGCAGGTACGGTCTCCCCATCTCCTGCATGGACTAGGGAGGGCGGATAATACCCCTCAGCTTGAGCAGGCCGCTCGGTTGCCCCTTGGGCCTCGGGTGCGTCCTGGGCTCCCTGGTCTTTAGACCGGGGGGCCACCTCTTCGGAGCCCTCGGCTAGGATGCCTATCAGGGCAGAAGGAACTGGGGCAAGAACTAGGGCCTTCTCGTTCGCTTGGTCCTACTTCAGGAGCTGGTTAATGGCTCGCGAAACCATTATGTCATCTGCAAATACAAGGACGGAAGGACATCAGTTAGAAGTAACAAGGATATCTACCAAAAGGCAGAACTTACAGAGGCTGGGGCTGAGTCCGATAATTTTCGGGCTGAGTTCAGCCCTGTAGAGAAGCTCCTCGAAGTGTACCAACTGGAGGCCGTGGAACTCCATCCCGGCCAAGATACCCCTAGCCCTCTGCTATCCTGTGTCCTGCTGGAAGTCTCCGAGGTCCAGGATGGGAGGAAGGCTCTCCGTCCAGCGGATAGGGCTGAAGGGATGCTGAGGGAGTCGGATAAAGAAAAAATGTTCCTTCCATCCCTTGTGGGAGGAAGGAAGACCCCCTAAGAACTTATGACCGGTGCGGGCTGTAAAGCTAAACGCCCCTCGCAAGCCAATCAGAGCGAAGAAAAATGGAAAAATTGGGGGGTCAAAGGAATGTCGAAAAGTTTAAAGAGGACAAACACCCCGCCTATCTGGGTAAAGGCATTTGGAGCCAGTTAGTGAAGAGGGATGTCAAAATAGGTGGTGACACTCATGAAAAAGGGGGGAATAGGGAAATGAAGCCCTAATTCTACCTGCCCCAGGAAGAAGGTGAAGAAACTTATAGGAGGTTCCACGGGTGATTGACATAAGGTCGGAACTCTCACCTCCCAACCCTCCGGGATACCATACCTCTCGTAGGCGGCCTGGAGGTACTCTAACATAACCCTAGAGGAGATGGTATCATACCACTCCGGGTGATAGGTTGGTTCCATTGAGGAATCTTCGCCCTCACATCTGGTCTTCTTCTTCTTCTCTACTGGACCCATAGGGGTGAAGGAAAGGAGAAAAGAGAAGAAGACTTACGATGAGAGTGAATGCGGCGGCCGGACTAGCAGAAGGTGAACGAGGAAGTAGAAAGCAGATAGGGCAAGACGGTGGAAGGGTGCCGTTGCACCCACTTTTATAGTGAGAAGCCGCCCGCCTGTGAGCAATGGGGAAGCAACACGTCAATGGTACTGATTGGGCATCCCAAGGCGCCACCACCCTTTTCGGTCGTCGCTTCGTATGGCCCTGCGGCGCGTATCAGCGGGAGATCATCGCACAGAGAATGACAGAGCACGTGGCGAGGCTACATTCGTTAGACAACGTTATCACCATTAAAAGACCCATGCGCTTTTAAAGGGCCATGGACATCTGTCATGGCGTTGTCTCGAAACTCATAGAGATGTTGGACGGATTCGAGGAGCTGCCTGGGGTCCAGGGATGCATGTTCTAACTCCTCGGACCCGGCAGGTCGCCAACGAAGCAGTAAAGGATATATAGACCCACCATAACATAGCTTCTCCGTTACAACACTAGTCTAATCAGTCAGCCACACTTCCTTCAATTAGACATGAAGGGAGGGACTTGTGATGGGGTTGAACACCCCATGGCTGACACGTGGACTGAAGAAGCTATGTGGCAAGATCTACCGAACCTCAATGATTCTCTTTCCTTGACTCCTGAGACCCCCTCGGGAAAGTGGATTCACGAGACCACCTCGGGTAGATATACTCTCGAGATCGATCAAGGAGGACACACGCCCGAGATCACCTCGGGAGATCAGGTCCCTGAGGTCACCTCGGGATGGCAAACGCCTGGGACCCCCCCCCCCCCCAAGCCAAAGGACCCCGAGACCACCTCGGGGCAGCGGAGCCCAAGAATCACTCGACCTCGAGTAACCGTCCCCTTTCTTCGGATCTATGGATAATCATTACTAATAATTACCGGATAATCATGACCCATAATACGCGGCCATTAAAGCCTTAATCATCAGAACGGTCCAGATTTAATGGCTGTGATGGCTGTTACAAGGATTATCCAGTAACCGATAATTTACGGGACGTGGAGAAGAACATGGGGACACGTGCGACGGCCGCCTCAGGTATTAAAGGTACTCCAACCCCCTAGGCAAGGGGGTTACGACCATTCTAACTTACACTTTCCCTTGTTTTCCTTCCATCTAACAGACTCAGGCACTGACTTGAGCGTCAGAGTGGGCTCCGCCGGACAACCTCCGGCGTGTTCCCTTTAACGCTCGTGTTAATCTTGCAGGGTGGGAGCTCTTCCTCTCTCGTCATCATCCTCGAAGGAACCACGAGCTCATAAGGTAAGTAAACACATAGAGCGCAAGTACCACCTGATACGAGACATTGTAAAGCGAGGAGAAGTTGTTGTCGCCAAGATTGCAACAGACTTTAACCTGGCTGATCCATTCACTAAGGCCCTTCCAGTGAGAGCTTATGATAGGCATGTGGAGGGGATGGGAATCAGATGTATGGCGGTTTGATTGCAGCATAGTCTTTTAGTATAAGTGGGAGATTGTTAGGATGTATACTAAAAGCCTAGTTTTTGTATGAACATCTATATTTTGGAATAAGATTCACATGGTCATTGTTTGCATTTTATATTTGTTATATATGTTATTGTCCTTTACCTTACATTGTAGATAACACGGTGTGTGGTGCCATACAGAAGATCATGTTATCAGTTCCTTGTAAAGTATAAGTAGTGGCTTACAACCGAAATGGATTTGGACAAACCATTAGAATGGTTATAGTGTAATTTGGTATTGTGGGGACCGGTGCCGTCGATAGAGGGGGGGTGAATATCGACTTGTAAAAATTTCTTCAGAAATCATGTCGTAAACTTTCGATCGTTCGTTCTATTCAGAGTTAGTAGCACAGCGGAAAAATAGACAGAACAAAAAAATAATCGACAGAGTGCACACGAGATTTTACTTGGTTCCCAACCCCCAGGGTCAGTACGTCCAAGGCCTAACCATGGGAAACGCCCGTCCACTAATGGTCTTCTTTCCAGACTTTCCGGAGGCGGAGAAACCCATCTTACAGTGCACGATTTACAATAAAAAACATTAAGAAAATTAAATGCGAAAAGTAAATCAAACCAACAAAGAATCGTCAATCTCGGCCGATCTGGAACTCTGAAGTGCCGCGCACTTCCTCCTGGAGCCTCCTTGGTCGTAAGGCTTTGTCTCTAGCACTTTTCTTTCGCTCGGAAGAATGATCTCGAAATTCATGTTCTGAGTTGAGGGGTCGAACCCCTTTATATAGCTTCTTAACGGGCGCCCTAGAGCCTCTAGGGCGCCTCAATTGCTGTCAAAAATCCATCCAAATCATGAACTTCGTGAAGTTAATAAAACCTGTCTTATTGGGTGCCTGTGTTGAAGGGGGTGCTTGATTCATTCAGGCGCCTGACTTAATGGCGGCACCTGGCTTCTTGGGGGCGCCTGTATCAATGGGGCGCCCAAGAAGCTGTGTTTCAGCCTCTTTTGTGTTTATTTGCCTGCCTTGCCTCCAATTCTAGGTACCTGTAAAATACACAAACTCAAGACAAACAAATATATATCCTTAGCCTTAATGATTGGTTCTAACTTTGGGTTTCCCGCGAAACCCTAGGTCGAACCGATGCCTCTATTCCCATCCCGGGGAACGTGCCTTTCGCCTACTCCTCTTAGGAGAAGGTTGCCACCCAGCCCACCCGGTTGGACTTTTGCCCAGCTTCACTCACCAGGACTTTTGCCCAATCTTACGACCAGGACTTCGTGCCCAGTCCATGACTAGGACTTATTGCCCAGCTTCACTCACCAGGACTTTGTGCCCAGTCTACGACCAAGACTTATTGCCCAACCCTATGTCAGGACTTATCGCCCAATTCCTCGAATCAGGACTTCATGCCCATCCCTCGGTCAGGTCTTCAGTGCCCAGCCCGCAGCCAGGACTTAGTGCCCAATCCATGATCAGGACTTAGTTCCCAAATTCTTTGAACCAGGACTTATTGCCTAGGTTAACTAGGACTTTCCTTCACTTTGGTACTGTTTTCTTGACTACCTTTCTCTTGTTCAATGTATCACTAACTTAAGCATATTGTTAAACATTAAAACACTCGAGGAGGACATCACTGATGCTTCTTGCACCAACAAAAAATTTGATCCTTTGAAAAAATATTTTGATTTACATTTTGATCCTTGGAAAAAAATTTTTGATTGAAACTTTGATCCATTGGGACAATATTTCTAATTTAAGCTCTCTATTCCTTTGGGAGAAAAAAATTTCTAACTTAAGCTCACTCTCCCCCTTTATCATACATCAAAAAATGACAAAAAAACTTGCACCAAGAATGAAAATTTAAAAAAAATTGCTTTTCCTTTTGAAAGTACTTAGTATAATCATTTGAAGCCCCCGGGGCTATGGTGCAGCGGTAGGGTAACTAGTCGTTAACCCAGGCATCCGCGGTTTAATCCCCAGCTACGGCACATTTTGCAGGAATTTTTTCTCCAAATGGGGCGCGAACCCTGGGACGCTGGGCTTCTAGACTGCCCACCGCGAGCGCTTCCCGATTTACCCTGGTGACCGGTGGGAAACTTCCGTGGGGTCGGGCCGGTCACCCCAGGTTCAATTTGTCTGCTGCCTGGTTCATCATTTTTTTTAGTATAATCATTTGAAAGCATATCATTTTTGATAAACCATTTTCGAAACTCTTCCCTTTTTGTTAAAAAAAGACTAAGTACTAGTAAAAAAAACTAAGTACTTCAATTGCACCAAAAACTTGTACTTTGAAAAGTATTGTGCACTTTGAAAGAAATATTTTGTACTTTTAGTAAAATATTTTGAACTTAGAAAATTTTGCACTTAGAAAAGTATGGCCTTAGAAAAATTTTCCTTTAGAAAAGATTTTCAAGAAAATACACTCATAAAAGATTTTCACTTAGAGAAATATAGTGCATTTAGAAGAATACTTTGAAAAATATTGTGCAAAAAAAATTGTACTTTGAAAGATATTTTACACTTCAACCATCCTACTTTGAAAAATATTTGTACTTTGAAAAATATTAGTACTTTGAAAAATATTTATACTTTGAAAAATATTTGTTTTGCACTTTTCAAAACACAATATTTTACTTGACCTGGTTTCTTTTCCAATTTGACACAATCCTAGGAAACCTTGCTAACTACAAGGACATTTCCCTAAGTGTCCTAGGAATTCTCCAAACTCAAGTAAATATTATTTTCAAAAGTGATTCCAAAAAAATAAGTTTTTGAAAGTGATAGTATAATAAAAAATGATTTAAAATGATAGTATTTTGAAAGGAAAAATGTTTATGTTTTCAAAAGGATTTTGAAAATACAGTGTATAAAAATATATTATTTTGAAATGTTCAATAATTCTTTTAATTTGACCTCCCCCTAAACTTGACACAGTCCTTGGAAGCTAATTGACTACAAGTAATCTTCCTCTGAGTCTTTAGGGTTTAATTCAGATCAAAGGAATTATCTAATAATTTCAAAAAATAATTATCAGAAATAATTTCTTTTGATTTAGACTCCCCCTAAATTTGACACATCCTAGGAGTCCTTGTAGATCATGAAGTAGACTTCCTATGTGTCTTTAGGGTTTATCAAAATCAAAAGGGAAATAAGCACAATTCTTAAAATGTATTTTGAAATATTAACATTTCGAAGGATAAAAATGAGCATTTGAAAGACATATTTTGAAATGATAGTAATTTTTAAAGCATAGTTTTCAAAAAACACTTTGAAGTGATAGTAATTTTGAAAGCACAGTTTTCGAAAGATCAAAAAAAAATCACTTTTAAAAATACTCCCCCTGTATCCGACACCGTCTGACTCTATCTAAGTGCCTTAAGGGACTTTAGTGTTGACCTAACAGGCTTGTGTCTAATTGTGTAGGTCAAACAAATTTTTGAAAAAGATATAATTTTGAAAATGTATAATATATAAGCACTCAGACAAGCATGAAATCCATAAAAACATTGTTATGATAAAAAATTATTTTAAAAATAGATTTTTACGAAAATATCCTAAGAATTTTGGAAAACATTTTTGAAAAGTATTTTTCAATTTATTAGTCTTTAACATCTCACCTATTCTAAATGTCTCAGTACAAGCAAGCATGGTTGCCTTATAGGTGTATTGTGAGATGCTTGAATAATTTTCTTTGAATTAATGTTAAATTTAAGATTTAATTAAAACTTGTGTTAGATTCAAATTTATCTAATAGTAAATTAAATTTGAGTTTCAATAATTGACTTTTAGGTTTTGGCGAGGCACAGGGGTCTTCTTTGGTCGTAGCCTTATTAGAGCAACAACCCTTTCCTTGACAAAGCCTTTTACCGTAAGTTCATTTTAAAATTACTTCTTGAAAAATTTTGGTCTAACTAGCTTAGGTTTTGGATCGGTAGCTTCAGCTAATTCCACCAGACTAAACAGACCAAGTAGGGTATGTCTTACCTCACTTGACCTTATTAGAAGGGCTTCCCTAACGTACTATCATCTCACCTCCACCCAATATTATGTTGTTCAAGTTTCAAATAAGTCTTTTTCCTATCTAACCATTCTAAATCATGCAGAAATTTAAACATAAATGTCATGACATATATATTAAAAAAATAGCAAATGCATGACATTTATGCATGATTCAAACAAGTCAAAGCATTTTTAATTAAGTTTCTAATAATGCATCAAATTCCCGATTTGATACATGTCATGCGAACCGGTGAACATGTCAACCCACTTTGACATATTTAATTTTATTAAATTGATTGTTGCAGTTGGGTAAGATTTTATTTAGTTTGAGTTTAAGTTATTAAGATTTAATTAGAATTAAGAATTATTAAGACTTAATTAGAGGATTAATTAGATTTGGATTTAACATTGAAGTTGTTTAAGAAATAATTAAGGATTAATTATGTTTAAATTAATTAAGAATTAATTAAAATTAATTGGATTTAAGTTAATTTAGGATTTGAGGTTAAAATAATTAAGATTTAATTAAGGTTAAAATAATTAAGATTTAATTAAGGTTAAAATAATTAAGCTTAAATTAAAGAAGGATTAATTGAAATGAAATTAATTAAGGATTAATTAGAATTAAATTAATTAAGGATTAATTAAAATTAAGTTTATTAAGGATTAAAACAAAATTAATTAAGGATTAATTAAAATTAAATTAATTAAGGATTAAATTATGATTAAATTAATTGAAGTTTAATTAGGATTAAATTAATTAAGACTTTAATTATGATTAAATTAATTGAAGTTTAATTAGGATTAAATTAATTAAGAATTTAATTATGATTAGATTGATTGTAGTTTAATTAGGATTAAATTAATTAAAGATTAATTAGAGTTAAGATAATTAAGGTTTAATTAGGATTTAAGGTTTAATTAGGATTTAAGGTTTAAGATAGTTAAGATGTCTTTCTGCAGCTCAGAACGGCCCAAAGGAGAGGGGCAGACAGCTGGGCAGGGCACCCTGGGGGCCCCGGGCGCCCCCAAGGTCAAGGCAAAACAAGGAAGCAAGAGTTGCTTCGAAACTGCAGTAAGCAGGGCACCCTGGAGGTCTCGGGCGCCCTGAGTCAAAGCAAAAAGTCAATCGAAGCAAAATCAGCCACGAAGCCAGCAAACCATGTCAACCAGGGCGCCCCCAGTGTCCCGGGCGCCCCCGTCAGCTCTGAGGCCGATTCTGGAGGGATAAGCGCTGACCGAGCTGCGGATGAGGTTTCTCGGATTCGAAGGCACGTGTCAGGCGCCCCCGACGTCCAAGGCGCCCCCAGGAGCACTATAAAAGGGGCTCGACCCCAAGGCTTCAAATCATCAATCTTCCAACGCCTCTACGCTCTTCGTTCAAGCGCTCTGCTCCGGAAAATTCCGATCTCGAGATTCTAGCGCCGACGACGACCCTCTGCACCAAAGTACAATCTACACCAGGCATCGGTAACGAGAAGCATACTTGTTTAATTACTACAATAATTCTGTATCAAACTTTGTAATCTTTTGCGCAAATATAGAATTGCCCGCAGTAAACGGTCAAAGACCGTGGGCCTTGGAGTAGGAGCCGACCGTGACTCCTAACCAAGTAAAAGTACTTGTGTTCTCTGTGAATTTTGTTTTAAATCCGCTGCGCATTCTCTTAGTTTTATCCGAAAACGTTTTCACGATATTCACCACCCCCTCTATCGTGTTTACTCGATCCAACAAGTGGTATCAGAGCGGGGAAGCTCAAATTTAGTGTAACCACCAATTTGAGAGTTTTTCGGATTTTTACAAATTTTTTTTAATCAAATTTTTATCGTTAATCGAGGTTGGTGCAACACCACCCGATAAATTCTTTTAAATATTTTATTTCCGCACTGCTAATCCAGGACCAAGTCTTGGGACAGTTTTTGTTTTTATTTTATTTCAGAATTCCTAAATGGCCATGCAAGAAGGGTTCAGTACAGCCAGACCACCACTCTTCAGTGGGGAGGATTTCTCCTACTGGAAGAGTCGGATGGAGGTCCACCTGAAAACTCAAGTGGACATGTGGATAATAATCCAATCCGGACTGGAAATCCCAAGAAATGCTGAAGGAGTGCTACAATCTTACACCGAATGGGATACCGCACTGAATGGAAAGATCGAGGCCGATGCTAAAGCGACTCAAACACTCCAATGCGGCCTAACCAAAGAAGAGCTGAACCGGGTGGGACCATTCAACAGTGCAAAGGAACTCTGGGGTAAGTTAATTGAGTTGCACGAAGGAACCTCCGACACCCGAATCAGCAAGAGGGACCTACTACTAAACAAGCTATACACAATCAAGATGATCGATAGCGAATCTGCAGCCCAGCTCCACGCCAGAATTCAGGAGCTGATGAATGGTCTACACACAATCGGTCACAAGGTAGAGAACCGTGACCTGATCAGGTATACTCTTAATGCTTTCCCGAGAAATACTTTGTGGGCATCTATGGTAGATGCGTACAAAGTTTCAAGAGATCTTTCTAAAATCAAATTAGATGAGTTATTTTCCAAACTTGAATTACATAAGCAGACTAACTGCACCCTGGCCGAGAAAGACATTGCTTTTGTTGCAGGCAAGACAGGAAAAATGGTCAAGAAGAAGCCTCAACCTGCACCCGAGTCTGACTCAGACTCAGACTCAAAAGACAGCGAAGGGGATCGACCCAAGATGGTCTGGCTTGCCCGGAACTATTACAAGGAATTGAAGAATCAGTCTAACAAAAGAAAAGCCAGTCGAAAGAAGGAGGATCTGGCTGAACCATCCAAGAACAAATCAAGTGTGATCTGCTTCGAATGCAACAAGAAGGGACATTTCAAATCGGAATGCCCTAATCTGAAAGAAGTCAAGAAGACAAGAAGGAAGAAGGCCCTTCACGCAACGTGGGACGAATCTTCCTCTGAAGAAGAAGAAGAGACCCCACAATCGAACCTGCTTGCCCTAACTGCTTCGGAAGAAATCGAGACCGAATCAGAATCGGAGTCGGACGACGGAAAGCTCACATTTTCAGAGGATGGCAAAATCACTGTAATTGGATTTTCTAGAATTCAATTATCCGAATTAATTACCTATCTATCTCGTGACTTGGCGAAAGCCAAAATCCGAGTCGAGTCCCTCCGACAGGAAGTAAAACTCTTGAAAGAGGGAGCTGACTCTAGATCCTTAACTGAGAAGGTTCAAGAAGGAACCTCTACTCAAGTTGAAAAACTTGAGAAAGAGGACTCCTCCTTGAAAACTCAAGTCAAGGATCTTAGAGCAGCATTAGAACGATTCACTTCTGGTTCCAAGGGTCTTGACATGATCCTTGGAAAACAGAAGTCGGTTCTAAATCGATCCGAGTTAGGCTATCGAACCAAGGCGAGACAAAGGGCATACTATGCTGTACTAAATCAGTCTAGACCTAAAGTTCAGGCATGGGTACCCAAACTTTGCCTGAACAACCAAACTAGATCAAATCAGTATTGGATCCCCAAGGACAAGATTCACATCTTGCCGAACCATTATCGTGGCTTTAGTCCAGGGGGAGCCAACTTAAAAACAATATTTATAGTTAAATAAATTTCTTTTCTTGCTTAAAATTGCATGATTTCTTATCTATTTATTTTTTGTAATTCACCATGCTTAGACCTAGGACTGGTTAGACTAAGGACTAAACCAATTTACTGAAATTTGAACAACATAGTATTGGGTGGCGGTGAGATGATAGTACGTTAGGGAAGCCATTTTGGCGGAACTAGCCGAAGCTACCGATCCAAAATCCAAACTAGTTAAACCAGAATTTATCAAAAAGTAATTTTGAAAATAAAATTTCATTAAAAGGCTTTGTCAAGGAAAGGGTTGATGATCCAATAAGGCTACGGCCAAAGAAGGCCTAGTGCCTCGCCAAGACCTGGAAGCCAATTTTTGAAATTCAAATTCAATTTATTCCTTATCAAATTCAAATCTAACACAAATTTTCAGTTAATCGTAGATTCAAACACTCTTTTTCAAAATAAATTCAAAACCAATTGTTTTCAAAATTAATTTAACTTTTTCAAAATTAATCATGATTTTTCAAAATAACTTCTTACTTCTATTCAAAACCTGTCTCACAAAAACCCATAAGGCTAACGTGATTGATAACTCTAGATTGGGTGAGACAGACTAGGTTATGAAAATCAATTTAAGCTATCCTTAATTCTAATTGGATCCAAATCAACAAAACTCTTTATGTGTAGGAACATAAAGATTTGGACCAATGGATGTTGGATAGCGGGTGCTCCAGACACATGACTGGGGATAAATTGAAATTCACCAAACTCAAGTTCAAGAACCTAGGCTCAGTAGCATTTGGCAACAATGCTACACTCAAAGTGATTGGGTCAGGTAACATTGAACTCAAATCTGACTTTGTTATTAAAAAGATGCTTTTGGTTGAAGATTTTAAATTTAACTTACTTAGCATAAGTCAATTATGTGATACTGGCTATGTAGTTACCTTTACCAACTCTAACTACCTGATTAGAAACTTGCAAGACTCAGAAATCATGCTTAAGGGCTCTAGGAAAAATAATGTTTACACTATAAACCTACCCTTAGTACCTAAATGCATGTTAACTCAGTTAGAAGAATCAAACCTCTGGCATAGGAGATTAGGTCACACTAATCTGAGATTAATTTCAAAAATTATCCAACTTGGCCTAATTAAAGGTATACCTAAAATTAAGAACCATGAAAACTTAATATGTGAATCATGCAATCAAGGTAAACAAACCAGGTCTAATCACAAACTAATTCAATCAAATCTAACTCAAACCACACTTGAGCTCCTGCACCTTGACCTATTTGATTCACATGAAGCCAATGTTAGAGCAATCGGCCCTAAGATGGTCCGAAGTGACCATGGGTTTTGATGTTTGGGCAATAAGTTAGGTTTACCCTTGTATTTGATATACGTATGTGGAGTGTGCAGGTTGTACAGGTTACGCATATGGACCTGACTGGGCGGCCTCAATACGGTGAAGGATGACATGGAGGCCAGCTGGAGGCTGGCGTGCGCATCTGAGGGACCATGGAGTGCAGGGACGATGAGCTGATGGGCACGGACTTCGAGGCGTACGTGAAGGGTGGCATGGAGGCAAGCTGGAGGCTTGCGTGCGCATCCGAGGGAGGAGGGCTGAAGATGAAGAGGGCGCGAAAGCAACAGTCGAGGCTGCGGAAGAGGAGTCAGTCGAGTCGTGAGGGTCGAGTGCTGTGTGAATGTACTCGGGAAGGGATTCAGCTAGGGACCAGTCGACTGCCCTGGGGGCAGTCGACTGATAGGTGGCTGGTGAGCTGGCAAATTTGAACGTTGGGAGTGTCAACGGTCGAATTTGGCTGGCACCAGTCGACTGCCCAGGGCAGTCGACTGGTAGCGAGAAATCAGCCCCGAGTCCTATTTAAAGAGGATTTCGTGGTAGCTGAGTTTCTTGATGAATCTTGTCTTGGTTAAAGGCAAGATAGTAGTCTTTGTGCTCAGAGGTTTCCTTGAGATTGTGGCGAGGTTTCTCCACCCACAAGGAGTGACGAGGGCTAGCCGGAGGTTATCCGGGGAGTGATCTACCGACGGATTCTTGGATTAGTCACCTGGCCGGGGTGGATACCAAGTAAACCAGTATTGTTAGCGTTGTTTGTTTTGTTTATTATTGTTTCCGCTGTGCAACTAACAACACAGGTATAAGAAGAATCGAAGAATCGCTATTCACCCCCCTTCTAGCGTACAGAATCGATCCTAACAATTGGTATCAGAGCGAAGGACCGCTCTTGATCGGACTAATCGCCGAGGGAGCAATAACGCTAGAGGAAGAACGATGGAAGACAAATTTGGGGACAACATCTACATCCCACCGCCCTACGATCATGAAGACTTCGAATATTGGCGAGCAAGGATGGAGACTTGGCTTAGCATGGATTGTCCATGTAGGATAGCCATAGAAGAGCCCTTCGAAGTTCCAAAGGACAAGCACGGGAAGAAGCTTCGTCCTAGATATTGGGACAAAGAGCAACAAGAACAATTTCGGGCAAATAAGAAGGTAATTGATATCTTGTTAAATATTTTGCCTAACGATATTGTGGATGATGTAGGTAAATATGAGAATGCTCATGAATTGTGGGATAAGTTGGAGAAGTGTCACAAGAATCCAACACAAATTCAAGAGCCCAAAGAAATCAACTCATTGGTTCAAGAAGTGGAAGAAGAAAGTGAGAGGTCATCCACCTCATCTAGAGAAGAGGAGGAGGTCACCACCTCAAGGATTGAGGGGAGGAGAGACCCTCGTCTACACAAGAACAAGAGGAAGCATCTTCTTCATCCAAGGTTGAAGAGGAAGTCAACCTAGTCTCTACTTCCACCAAAGCAAGAGCCAAGGACCACATTACATGCTTTGGTTGCAACGAGAAGGGGCACTACAAGGACAAGTACCCAAAAGGTAAAATGGAGGTAAAATCTAAACCTATTTCAACTCATTTAAATTCTAACATGAAGTGTAGGATTGGAGAAGCCCAAGAGAAGAAGAAAAGAATTAGATGCTTCACGTGTGGTGAGCTAGGGCACTACCACACCAAGTGCCCAAAGAGAGGAGAGCTCAAGAAGATGGAGCACTTGAGGAGATGGGAGAAAGAGCAAAGGAAGAAGAGAAGCTCACAACAAGGAGGAACTCCAAGGGTAAGGGAGGTAATTTCTAACCCTAGGTTAAAGTGCAATTTAAATTCAAAATCCTCTTTGCATGATAAAAATAGAATTAACCATTCATTCATGCATGCTTGTATTAATGAAAATTGTCTGCTTGTGCATAACCATGGTTTTAAATATCATGATAGGAATAAGGATAACAAGGTAGATACATATCCTAAGAAAAGCATGCATCATGGTAAATCTAAGACTTATGTATCCAAGGCTAAAGGCATTAACCCCAAGGAAGGGAAACATATGCATAGGAAAGTGAATAGGTCTAGGAATGTCCAAAGTGGACATATGGACTCTAGGGTTCAAGGCCTAGAAAGGGAAAATCAAGCCTTGAGGGCAAGACTTGATACATTAGAAAAAGCACTAGAAAGATTCACGGTTGGATCTAAGGGCTTAAATATGGTGTTGGGTAGCATCAAACCCAACTATGACAGATCGGGATTGGGGTACCGATCTAAGACCTCCAAGGGCAATGGAAAGAACTATGTTGGGAAAACATACAATCTTAGTATGGAGGGAAAGTCTAAGGATGGCAAGGGGATGCCATCCAAGGGTAAAAAGGGTGACCTAACCAAGGACAAGGTGTCCAAGGTTAAAAAGGTCAATTTTGTAGGTCAAGAGTCACCGGTGACACACCGGTGTAGCCTAGTGTGGATGGAGTCACCTAGGGAGGTGGCTAAGGCTAAGAGCTCAAGGGGGAGCTCTAGGAGTCTTTGGGGTTCATGGTAAATGGATCTCAAAAGCTTCTCCCTTAGGAAATTGGGTGAAATGTGCCAAAAAGGGTTGGAAGACTTGGGTAAGTCTTAATCCTAGATTTTGGCACATCAAAAGGAGAATTTAGGGAGAAAAGGTGAAAAAGGAGCTATAATTCACAAAATTGAGGTTTAATGGAGGAATACCATGTAATTCAATGGTAGAAATGAACTATGATCAAAGAGAAGAGGATATATTGAAGAGAAGTGAGAATTAGAACTTTTAGGATGAGTTTAGTTGATACACTTTAGAGAAAGTTGGATTTCGTGCCAATCTTGGGATTTGGAGTATATTTATTTAGAAACACATTTTTCCCAAGTAGATATTGGCTTCACAGATCTCCCTACAAAATTTCAGATTTTTCGAAGATTTGTGGAATTTTTTAGACATTTCTAAAATTGGGGCTGAAAACCTGAAATTCAGGTATCAGTCGACTGCCCTAGGGGCAGTCGACTGGTAAATGCCCAGAAACTCTCTGTGAGTTTTGGCAGTCAACTGCCATTTTGGCAGTCGACTGGTACATAAGAGTAGGCATAAAAAGGGGAGGTTTCGACAATAAAAAGTTACAAGATTGTTATGGGATATGATGTAGGGTTAAACTCTTGGTTATGACTTCATAGTCCTTGAATAAAGTGTTATCCTATGATTTGATAAAAATTTATTGGATTTTATGGAAATCAAGAAGGACTGATAAGGTTCCCTAGGTATCTAAGATTTAGAGGTTAAATAGGGGACATTGAGGACAATTCCATGTGTCGAACTATGATGGGTAGCTTTGACAAACACATGGATTAGAAGCGAATTTGAAAGTTAATACTTAATGCAAAATCCTTAAGAAACTTAGATGTGTACCAAAAGTCAAGCACACTTGATATTTCCATGATATCATATTTTTCTAGGATAAGGGTATATCCTAGCAAGTGTGCTTGCAAACTTTAGAGTTTTTAGACTTTTGTTGAGGTCTTTTTGACATTTAGGGAAAGATTGCCTCGGGCAATGCTATAAGAGTGTCAAAGGGGGAAGAACTCGGGTGTTGGGTTGTGTATGACTCAACGTGGTGTCTAGGAGGTTAAGTTGGGTAGAACTTGACCTGGGAAAAATGAAAATTGGGAGAGGGCATGGGTAAAGGGGGAGCTTGCCTCCTAGTTGCCTTGAGTTTCATTTTGAAATTTTTGGGTTTTATGTCAAACTTGGGAATGGTGATAGATACATGGGTAGATGTATTTTTCCCAAGTAGGTATGGGTACCACAAAGTTCTCTACGAAATTTGGAAATTTTTGGAGATTTGTGGAATTTCTGGCGCATTTCTGAAAACGACCAGAAAAGACTGAAATCAGAGTATCAGTCGACTGCCCATTTGGGCAGTCGACTGCCAGAT
>JAGFNQ010000880.1:211763-383863 GCA_024364735.1 Boesenbergia rotunda | reverse complement strand
TTACCCAAAGTTTGATAGGGACATCATAATTGTCCTCTCGCACTCTACCAACATAAAATGCATTGCTTTGCTTTGGCAAACCCAACAACAAATGATCGAGGTAGTTTATGAGTACCAAACTTTGGTAGGCATATTGAGTTGACTTAATTAAGATAAAAATCTAAGCATGCATCACATACACACACATAACATATATCAATATATAAGCAGTAAAATGTGACATGGTTATGACCCATATACTACGATCTTCTCAAGCCAATGAGAAGATCGATGGTCAACCTAAGGATAACATCTTCTCCAAGTGCATCCTCCGGTCATCATGTGTGGTCGGAATCCTTCTTGTAACTTCATTCTTCGATGGACACTCCATGACTCCTTTTGTACATTACAATGTAGGAAAACTCGAGTTACATTCGAGTCTAAATCTATTTTTACAACTAGGAAAAATAGAGACAAGGCACGACACGCAGGCCGTATTATGAATTACAACATGCACACATACACATATACATCCAATCACATTGGGGTTAAGGCTATAACCATGCACCATGTCATCAATCATACACAATAGATTTAGGACATCAATTTTTATTATGATTGTAAAAATGCTCATGAGCCGAAACCATAGGTTATAAAATTTTTTGAGTACATTCGCATCATAGCACACTTTCATATTTCATATGACGATGCTATAGACTTTTAGTTTGATCAACACAAACTTTTGTATCTCGACAAATGGTCATACATTATACAATCTATAAAAAAATTATATCCTACTTCTATATCACATATAAAAGTTTTCTAAACTATGTACGATCTTTCGCAAGTGGCTCTGATACCACTGAAGGGATCTATAGGTAAAAATATTTAAAATCGCAGCGGAAATAAAATCCCTCGAGCGATCCATGTGAAGAAAAACTCATACAAAGTGATCTACAATTCCTATCTTATAGGAATACCTTTGTCACGTACCCTTCGCTTATCCCACTAGTCCTTTGGTTCGCCGGATCTCTTACACGTTCAAGTGTCCGTATCTCTATGCATATCCACACGAACACGATCTACGCCTCGACGAGGGACCACTTTAGTTGTGCTAGCAACTTGGGATGGTTCACAAAGCACAAGAACCTCCACTAGGGAGTTATGGACAAGGAGGAAGAAAGAAGAGGAAGAGAGATGCACCATCTAGCCTTTGACAAGGGGGGGGGTATTTATACTCATCTAATGAATACCAAGGGTCTATGACCCTTGAGCTACTCTCATCTTAATGCTAATAAAACCCAATGAATACCAAGCCCCTTGGTATCCCTTGAGACTCTTAATATTCTATTCATCTAATGAATAGAATGTCTCTTAGCCTTCTTCTTAAATAATATTTTATTAAACCCTTTAATGAATATTATCTATAATTAAGTGGTTGAGTCTAATCTAGATGAGTCTAACTCAAATTAGACTCAATCCCATGCCATAATCTAATTGGATTCACTTGAGTCTAACTCAATTAATCCAATTTGAATCAAATCTTAGTCAAACCAAGATCAACTAATCTCCGAAGTATCGTGTCCTTAGTGTGTGACCCAATAGGTTCTCGTAACGTTGGCAATGTGTCTAAACCACTTTAGACACATAAGCAATGAGCGGCATCTAGCAATGCATCATTGCTACCCAAGTAACAAGAAAAGTCGAGATCCGACTTAACCTCCGTGACTACGATAATGTATGACCTTGTCCTTCTATCTTCGATATCTAGATTGACCAATGAGGCATAGACCGTATTATCCTCAGTCAATCTTGTGTTTCTTGATCCCCGAGTAGACTCACTCAAACAAATGAGCTCAATATCTCATATTGACTCATTTGAGCATGGTCATGCGTTTTAGTTGTCCTACTCGATCAAGGGGCCCACAGATATCACTCCCGTCATATGGGAGGGATAGATCTCATCTACATCACTCACATCCCTCCGCATAATTCATTACATACCTAGTGATCGCCTTTATAGTCCATCCAGTTACGGGTGACGTTTGACGATACCAAAGTAACTCCTTATGTAGGGAACCGTAGTGACTTCAGGTCTAAGGACTATTCATACTAATAGTCACATAAGAAAGTTTATGACACTCATATGACAATCTATGAAACTTTCTCATGGCGGGTCAATTCAGTACACATTCTCCAATGTATACCCATGTGTCAACTTGATATCACATATCCATGACTTGTGAGCTCAAGTCATCAGTTGACCTATATGCTAGTCTCCATGTATTAATATTGTCCTTGAATATTAATATTTGACTAGGAATGGTTTAGTGTAGTGTTCTCTACATTATCTCACTATCGATTCAACCAATCGATATAATGTAGATAAGAACCTACTACCCAATGACATTATTATACTTAGTTATTTGGCACAAATACAAAATAAGTATAATAATCAAACATGTCTTTATTAATAATAGAATATGATACAAAATGTCCCTAGTCAATCATCACATAATTAGCTCTAGAGCTCCTACTAACAAAAAATTCATAACTGGAGGCTAGGTAAATCAAGTCAGGCAAACCAATTCCTAGTTGGAGGTTAGATGAATTAAGTCTAAATGATCAATGTTTGGCAAACAAATCTTAGTTGAATTCTAGGTGAATCTAGGTGGAAGCGGCTGGGAAATGTGTCTTGACAACTCAATCTAGATTAGCCAGTTGAAAGTTGAACATCTAGACCCAATTTAAGTGCGAGTAATTTTACATTCTATATCTTACTAAGTGTAACCACTACAAGGAAACATGTTTGATGGTTCCAGACAACCAGATAAAGTCTAGGGGCGACTAGCTGGTGATAACTCTTGATGAAAGGATTTCGGATGGTCCAGACGACTGCGACCAGGGAATACTGACGACCGAAGCAACTTCCAGGCAATCGGAAGATGGTATTATTAGCAATATGAGCACAACAGTCAAGATGAAGTTTGACCCTTACCTAGGCTACTAGAGGGTATACGAGCGACCAAAAAGATTCATTAATGTTACCTTACGGATTGATGTTGTAGTCACATCAGCACTAATACAAGTGAGCGGGAAGGCTTAAGGCAGCCGAAGAATTTCACATCTTTGAGATAGAGTTTGAAAATCACTCATCTACATAGAATTCACTCCTGTTCTCATACTGTAAGTACTCTTTCGCCTTTTGTATTGCGACATGCTACAACGCGTGCTTTATTTCTGATCAGCTATACCTAGAGTAACATTTTCATTTGTTTTAGTGTTGCCGTATTTATTTTATTGTGCCCTAATTTTTAAATCCATTTTCGATAAGGTTTTTCCATCTTGGAAAATTTTAAAAATAAGAATCATACTATAACTGTTGTGTGCCTATACTTTTTTGTTTGATTTATTAGCTTGCCTGCACGTAACCACTAATATAAAAGCAATAACTTGAAATAGAACAAGTTAGAGTTATCTTCTTTTTCATCGTTTCTTTTTCTAGTAGATATAGGATGGAACTCAATACTAGAGAGAGTGAATAGCGTTAAGAATTTTAAAAAAAAGAAGATAGTAAATAAAAGCAATTAAATCAAATCATAATTAGAAAATAAAGTTTACTGATTTAATCAAGTAAGACAAGATAATAAACTAACAGTTTAAGAATGTAAACAGTTGATCAATTAAATTAGAAATATAAATTAAGCATAGTTAAAACAAGATAGAAATAAACAAACATTAATAATAATGATATTATTATTATTATTATTACATCTTCTAGGTAGATATGATTGAGGAATCTCTTGCAAGAGTGTTAGAATAGGATTGTCTCGAGGGTTTTAAGAAGATTAGCCCCCGGTAGAAATTTGTTCTCGGTGTGCTATGTACTATGCTAAGTTAATCCAGCTCAAGTTTCCTTTTTAATTTTTGGGTGGTGAAGAAACTAAATAATTTTTGGATGCCCGAAGGAAAAGTAAAAAAAAAAATTAGACACCTTGCTGCCTGAGATTTAGTATGACAGTTTCGAAGAGTTTCTCTTGGCAGTGCACCTAGAAATAAGGTTTAGGATTTCTGTGCTATTGGTATCAGACTGGAGCACTGCAGTGCACCTGGTGATGCAGGAGGGGATCCAAAATAATATTCAGATTTATATATTTAAGATTTTTTTTAAAATTGGTTATATATTTTTATTTAGTTTGTTCCTAAATCTTAGGAAACCAAGTCTTGTTGGGATTTTTTTAATTGGTTATATATTTTTGTTTAGTTTGTTCCTAAAACTTAGGAACTAAGTTTTGTTGGTTAAATTTGTTCCTAAATTTTAGGGGACTAAGTCTGGTTAGTTTAGAGTTTTTTTTAGGGATATGAGTGCTATATAAACTCATGCTTAGATGATGTCAAGGACAAGTTTTTTTAGATATTGAATCAATTTGCTTCGCTTAAGCCACGTTACGGCTATATCTCTATTTTTCTCTTCTTGCTCTTATTTTTCTCAATAAGGTTTAAGCCCAGTTTTGGCTACTCCTTATCTCATTATTACTTTCTTATTCTTTCTTCGTAAATCCCTCTGAAACTTCTCGCCCCAGAATAATCTATATTCTGCATGGCGTCAGTTGGTATCAAAGCTCATTAAGATCCAATGGAGGGTCATCGTGGACGTGGTCATGGTCGCAACAGGCAGGTTCCGACTGAGGAAGCCCAGCACCGTGATCGTAGTATCCAAGATATAATGATGATTGAGGATTTATAGAAGCAAGTTGCGGAATTAACCCAGCGTTTGGCAGCGCGGGATCTTGAGGATCGTGAGATCTCTGATGGTAACTCTAAGTCTCCTTTCGAGAACACGTTTCATCGTCGTGCTACATATCGGGAACACCATGGTCAAGAGGAATGATTTAGGAACTTTGGTTTCCAAGTGGATCTTCCTGATTTTTTTGGCACATTACAAGCGGAAGGCTTCGTTGATTGGATCAACGAAGTAGAGAGGATTTTTGAATATAAAGAAGTACCTGATCACATCAAAGTAAAGTTGGTCGTTATCAAGTTAAAAGGTCAAGCTTCAGCATGGTGGGAGCAACTTCGACGATCACGGGAGAGACAAGGTAAATCCAAAATCACTGATTGGGAAAAAAATGAAGAAACTAATGAGAACGTAATTTCTTCCCTTCGGCTACACCCAAACATTGTATCGACAACTCCATACATTGAGGCAAGGAGCTAGAACCGTTGACAACTATACAGAGGAATTCTATCAGCTTATTGCTCAGAATGATTTGTCCGAGACCGAGGAGCAGATGGTAGCGCGATATTTAGGGGGATTATGTCAACCCTTACAAGACACCTTGAGCCTTCACTCACTCTGGACCATTTCAGAGGACTATCAGCGAGCCTTGACAGTTGAAAAACAACTAAACCGAAGACCGACGACTAGGAGCGATCAAAACAATCAAGTTGTTCACCCTCAAGAGCCGCACCCTTCTCAGCAGCCACCACAAGATAACCCTAAGACCACTATCAAGTGTTTTCGATGCGGTGAACAGGGGCATCGAGCTTTGGAGTGTAAAAGATCCCCAGATCAAAAAAACAAGACTCTGCTAGTTGAGGAAGACATAGAGGATGAACTCGAACAGATTGATGAGCCGATTTACGATGACGATATTGATGATGAGGTTCTTTATGGCGATGGTCATGAGACTCTCGTCGTACGCAAGAGCCTACTGATCCCTAAGGAAGAATCTGAAGATGATTGGCTGAGAACCAACATTTTTCACATGACGTACACGGTTGCAGACAAAGTTTGCAAGATGATCATTGATAGTGGAAGTTGTGAAAATATTGTATCCGAAGTGTTGGAACTCGGATGGCTAGAGAGGGGGGGGGGAGTGAATATAGCCAAACACTTGGACTTTACCACTTATCGATTTTCTGCACTTCAATCGTTAGTAGCACAGCGAAAGCACAATAAAACAAAGTATTTGCAGAAAACTAAGCCCTAAACTATGAGCAGACACAAGAACGCTAACAAGAGGATTTACAAGGTTCAGGGATAACTTGACCCTATCCTTGGCGTGCCCTTAAGGTGGGCGATCCCTTGATCATCGGCAGATCAAGCCCCGGTGAACACCGGATAAAATGCAACCTCCTTCTCGGTGGAGTAACCTCTCCACAGCATTTCAACAAAGATAGAGTTTTAAGCACAATGAAACACAAGAAAGATCTTACTCAGCACTTAGGACAGACAAGATCACAAGCAGCGCTTCACTCGAGCTCCACCCAGCGACGATCTCACGCAAGAACTCCCTTCTTCGTGTCTTCTCACTGATGGACTCACCAAGCCTCTTGTTTCTTCCTCCAAGTGCTCAAGTAAGGGATGGTTGCTTCAAAGATTGCAGCTACTTGCTCAAGAACGATGGAACAGCAGAGAACACAAGCACGCAGCGTTACTGATCAGAGTTGTGGAGACTTGTTTGCCACCAAGCGCTTATGTCCTTCCACTATTGCCAGGTCACCACCTCACTGCAGCCTCCAGCTGCTCTCCTGCAACCACCAGCCACTACTGAGCTCTTCTGGACTCCCTGAGCCTCCCTCAGACCAGCCCCAGTCAGCAGCTCCTGCTAGCGCCAGCGTCCGTTGCAACCTGAGATGGAAAACGGGCAAACCTGCTCCAAGGAAAGGCCTCCGTTGACGCTCCTTGAGTGTTTGAATCCTTCCCTGTCACTTGCAGCTCAATCAGAGCATTAGCACAGCATATCAAGCAAACAATCGAGTATCAGAGGTTAAGCGCAGAGAATCAGATACGTTCAGACGCGATCAGAGCGTCTGACAGTGCATTTTGAATTAAAGTGATCGGTCACCGGACCGATCCAGAGCTTGTGGGTCAGTCACCAGACCGATCCATCTCTTTGTTGGGATTCCCAGCTTTCGCGATGACACAGGCCTGATCGGTCACTAGACCGATTAGAGTGAAGCCTGATCGGTCACCAGACCGATCAGGATAGCCACTGACCGATCAGGCTCAAGCCTGATCGGTCAACTCTTGAGTGAACAGTAATCGCGGATATCAGATCCTAGGTCGTTGATCGGTCACCGGACCGTTCAGGAGCTGATCAGCGGGGGAACTCAACTCACAGTGTGCTCCCTGATCGGTCACCAGACCGATCAGGAGCAAGTGAGTGAGTGAACTGCCTGCTCCCTGATCGATCACCGGACCGATCAGAAGCCAAGCAGTGAGGCAACTGCCTGCTCCTTAATCGGTCACCAGACCGATCAGGAGCCACACAGTAGGTTCCCAACCTCACTGTGTGCTCCCTGATCGGTCACCAGACCGATCAATCATCACTGGATCGGTCACCGGACCGATCCACGAAGGAGCAGCGTGCCAACTTCCCTGATCGGTCACCAGACCGATCCAGGGACTCCAACCTAGCCCTCCATGCTAGGGTTTCATCCAACCTAGCCCTCCAAGCTAGGACCTGACCCTCCAAGCCAGGATTTTTCACCTAACCCTTCAGTTGAGACTTTTCGCCTAACCCTCCAAGTTAGGACTTTTCACCTAGCCCTCCAAGCTAGGACTTTTCACCCAACCTTCCGAGTTAGGACTTTTCCACACCTAGCCCTCCAAGCTAGAATTTTTCACACCTAACCCTCCAAGTTGGGACTTTTCACCTAACCCTCCAAGTTAGGACTTTTCACCTTGCCCTCCAAGCTAGGACTTTTCACCCAACCTTCCGAGTTAGGACTTTTCCACACCTAGCCCTCCAAGCTAGGATTTTTCACACCTAGCTCTCCAGGTTAGGATTTCTCCATACCTAGCCCTTCAGGCTAGGATTTTTCAAACCTAGTCCAACTAGGTATGCCTAGTCCACGACCAGGACTTAAACTCAATCATAATCATAATCATCAACCTAAACTAAAATCGATGTCAACACCAAAACAACAATCAAGGTCAGACTGCATCAACACGAAGAAGCTGTTCAAAAGCTACAGTTGAAGACAGATCGTCATCCAAAACCCTACAAGTTATCATGGCTAAGTAAAGGAAGTGAGGTAGCCATAGATAGGAGGTGTCTTTTATCTTTTTCTTTTGGCAGCAAGTATTATGATCGAACATGGTGTGATGTTGTGTCAATGGACGCATGTCACGTATTGTCGGGACGACCGTGGCAATATGATCGCAGCGTCATTCATGATGGGCGGAAGAAAACATACACCCTTAGCATCAAAGGGAGGAACATAGTATTGGCTCCCCGACGATATGGAACCCCTTCAAATTTGGTAACCAATGATTCTACACTACTTTCTATGTCCAAATTTTTGAATGAGATGAAGCACAGAGATGTAATCTATGCTTTGCTTCCTTTCAAAAGCAATGTAATAGATCCGGACTCGGATCTACCAGCTGAAGTGCAACAACTCTTATCAGACTTCATTGAGTTGATGGTCGAAGACCTTCCTCCAGGACTTCCCCCTATGAGAGATATTCAGCACCAGATTGATCTCGTCCCGGGGTCAAGCTTGCCTAACCGACCGACATACCGTCTTATCCCTAAGGATGCCGAAGAGCTACAACGATAAGTTATGGAGCTATTGAGACAAGGCTATATTCACGAGAGTATGAACCCCTGTGCAGTCCCTGCCCTACTTGTACCAAAGAAAGACAGTTCATGGCGCATGTGTGTTGATAGACGACCTGAGGGTGTCCGTGCAGATCCATCAAAGATAGAGGCAATCTCAGAGTGGCTACAGCCAAAAACCATTCATGACGTCTGAAGTTTCCATGGATTGGCCTCTTTCTATCGTCGGTTCATTCAGAACTTTAGTACCTTAATTGCTCCTATAAATGAGTGCCTCAAGGAGCGCGAATTCAAGTGGAGTGAAGCATCTATGACTAGTTTTCAGCTGGTGAAACAAAAGATGACCGAATCACCTGTTCTAGCACTCCCAGATTTCGACAAACTGTTCGAAGTAAACTGTGACGCATCTAGCATTGGCATTGGTAGTGCTCTAAGTCAATCAGAACGCCCTATTGCCTTCTTCAGTGAGAAACTATCTGGTGCCAAGAAAAATTATTCTACCTATGACCTGGAATTCTATGCTATTGTGCAATCCTTAAAGCATTGGCGCCATTATCTCGTGCAGAAGGAATTTATCTTATTCACAAATCATGAGGCTTTGAAGTACATCAACAGTCAACATAAGTTGAGTAGTCGACACGCTAAGTGGATAAATTACTTGCAGGAGTTCACCTTTACACTGAAGCATCAATCAGGGAGACGCCGAACTCGAAGATGAGTTCTCTTCAACTCCGGGAGACTGATGCAGGAGGAGATCCAAAATAATATTCAGATTTATATATTTAAGATTTTTTTAATGGGTTATATATTTTTATTTAGTTTGTTCCTAAATCTTAGGAAACTAAGTCTTGTTGGGTTTTTTTTTAATTGGTTATATATTTTTGTTTAGTTTATTCCTAAAACTTAGGAACTAAGTTTTGTTGGTTAAATTTGTTCCTAAATTTTAGGAGACTAAGTCTAGTTAGTTTAGAGTTTTTTTTAGGGATATGAGTGCTATATAAACTTATGCTTAGATGATTTCAAGGACAAGTTTTTTTAGATATTGAAGCAATTTGCTTCGCTTAAGCCACGTTACAGCTATATCTCTATTTTTCTCTTCTTGCTCTTGTTTTTCTCAATAAGATTTAAGCTCAATTTTGGCTACTCCTTATCTCGTTATTACTTTCTTATTCTTTTTTCGTAAATCCCTCTGAAACTTCTCGCCCCAGAATAATTTATATTCTGTCCGACGTCACCTGGACACCTTGCTGCCTGACATTTTATTGCAGTTTTTTTTTCTCCGTAACTTTGGGAGAGAAATACAGGGCAAACGAGAGCTGTTTCTTGCACACCAATGTTTCCTTTTGGAATCTCACTCCTTCCAATCTAAAGCACGCTAAACAAAGTCAAAAAGTCCAAAGAAGAGAGAAAAAGACGATAATGATTACGTAGTACCAAACTAAACTGATTGTATTTATAACACTGCAGGTGAAAGATACACTGCAATTACACTAGTGGAGTTGGGAACAAATCAAATTTATACTCTCAGTGGCATGACTTGAATGCCATGTATTTCACAATTGATAGGAACAAATGACTGATTCAAAGTTATCTAACTCGAACATGGATTTGGCGAGGAATCAAAACTATAGCTTCCTCGCAAGGAATGGATTCGACTCCAAAATTGGCACTTTATAGCAGAGCACCATTCTATTTTTTTAAAAAAATGATGAACCAGGCACAGATAAATTGAACCTAGGGTGATCGACTCGGCCCCACGAAAGTTTCCCACCGGTCACCAGGGTAAATCAGGAAGCGCTCGCGGTGGCCAATCTAGAAGCTCAGCGGCTCAGGGTTCGCGCCCCATTTGAAGGAAAAATTTCTGCAAAATGCGCCGTAGCTGGGGATCGAACCGCGGATGCGTAGATTAACAACTAGTGACCTTACCGCTACACCATAGCCCCAGAGGCGCACCATTCTATTTTCTAGGTTGAGCAAGGAAAGGTTTGAAGCAAAAACTGAATCCGATCAACTCAATAATGAGCAACAAGAAGAACACCATCTGGTCGCCTGCAAAACACTTGAGCAATCATTACCAATGAGAAATTCAAGAAAATAGAAGCAAATGAAATTCATAACCATTAGGATTAGTGGGAGAAGACATCGGGAAATAACACATACTAACTGTAACAAATATAATAAAGCAGACACTTAAATAGACAATAAATATAGATATGCAGGAATTTGATAAGTAAAGAGCCGAGTTAGAGAATAGTTATCCGGTTTAAGCGCCGGCATGCCGACTGTCTTTAGAGAATTGATTGCCGCCCTATGGTGCAAAGGCTCCCGGCAGAACTCCCCCAAGATCCGACAACCATGCTGCGTTCGTAGGTGCACTCCAAAACGAACGCTGCCTCCGGACTCAACCTCAGATCGCACAAGGCGAAGCCTCAAGACCGAAAACCGAAGAAACGCCCGAGCACAGAAAATGCTCGAGAACAGAAAATGCTCGAAGAAAAGAAGAGAAGAGAAACAGTGAATGAATTCTGCATTCTTCCTCCCTTCTTTTATAGATCGGAAGAGGCACTGAGTGCCTCTTCGCATTTGCGCCGAGGCCTCGAGGAGTCGCGCCGTGCGCGTTTTTGAGAGAAGTCGCGATTTCTCAAAAAAAGGAAATAAAATAATAAATAAAGAAAAAAAAAATAAAACCAAACCAAATTGATTTAGGAATCAAATCGAATCGAAATCTGCAAAACCAAATCAGGCCGCCCGCAAGCGCGAGGCTCACGGGCTGGGGATTTGCACCCCCCCTGCGCGCGATAATCGCGTGCGTCGCGCCCGATTTATGGATTTCCGGCCCAGACCCCCTGAAACCACCTGGTTTGGGCTCAAGCCGTGCATGCGTGTAGGTCCCCCTAAGCCATCTAAGCATGGTAGGAATGGATTGATATATAAGGCATTCCACCTTTCTTGGATTAGCAATGTGGGACTAAACACATACACATAAATATTTGAAATTCCATAAAAAATCAACAATCCCCCACAAATTTCAAATTATTTTTTTGGAAAATTAGAAAAACAGGTCTTGAGGATTTGTCGTAATGAGCTTTCAGTGAAAATACCTTCCGGTTTGAATTTTCACCTACGTAAACCAATCTTATTCACACAGGTTTGAAGTGAACTAAGTCTTGAACTTAAACCTTTAATATGTGAAAATTAATTGGCAACAACTCATCACAGGCGACGGTTGAATCCTTCTGGGTTGGTGCATTACGGCCATGCCACCGAATCTTGTTTCATAAGTGTTAAGGAGAGTTGCCCAGACCCCCCACACTGCGGTCTCACAGTTACACTTACATAGGTGAGTTCTCCAAGGATGTACTGCAAGCATCCTGTCATAAAGACCTCGAACTCATTAAGAGCCTTAAGCTCATCCTTACTAGCAGTCAAGCATCTATCCAGGGAAGAGACTTTGAGATTATATCTCAATCAAATTTATGCTTACGATTCACCCTTATAGCTTGTTTATACCACATTGAACCTACTTCTTGGGATCTCCAATCAGATAGGTTGGGTTGCCGCTATAGATGAAACCAGAATAGGCCTCAGTCCCATTCCCTTACTGGATCTCTTGATTTTCTCAGAATCAAGTCCTTTTGTGAGTGGATCAGCAATATTGTCTTTTGAACTTACAAAGTCTAATGACACCACTCCGAGAGACACTAGCTCACGAACAGACTTCAATCTTATTCGTACATGTCTCTTCTGTTTCTGGTTATACTTGGAGCTTCTAATCTGAGCTATTGTTGTTTGATTATCACAGTTCACTGAAATAGGAGGTATTGGCTTCAAAATCAAGGGAATCTCAGTAAGAAGACCCTTAAGCCAATCAGCTTCAGTTACTGTGGTATCCAAAGCGCACAATTCTGCCTCAGCTGTAGAACGGGATATGATCGTCTATTTAACAGACCTCCAAGCAACTGCACCGCCTCCAAGTGTAAAAACATAGCCAGTAATGCCTTTACACTCAGCGGTGTCAGCTATCCAACTGGCATCACTATATCCCTCCAGGACTGCAGGGAACCTCCCATAGCACAAGCCCAAGGATATAGTACCCTTTAGGTATCTGAGTACTCTGTCTAATGCATCCCAATGTGTTCTGTCCGGACAGCTGGTAAACCTGCTCAATTTAGTTATAGCAAACGAAATATCAGGTCTAGAACAATTTGCCAAATACATTAGACTACCAATTATTTGGGAATATCTTAATTGAGACACAGTCACGCCACTCTTATTCTTGTGGAGAGTCTTTGAATGATCATAGGGTGTGACTACAGATTTTATGTGGCTATAGTCATATTTCTCTAACACTTTCTCAACATAGTGTGCCTGAGAAATTGCTATTCCATCAGTTGAGCGAGTCAACTTCAGCCCTAAAATCACATCAGCACAACCCATATCCTTCATATCAAACTTACCACTTAAGAGAGCCTTGGTCTCATTAATAATTGAAAGGTTAGATCCAAACAGTAAAATATCATCTACATATAAACATAAGATGATACATTTATCACCTTTCATTTTAGTATAAACGCATTTATCACAGTCATTAATTTCAAAGCCAAATGATAGCATAGCTCTATCAAATTTTTCGTACCATTTCTTTGGGGCTTGCTTCAAACCATAAAGAGATTTTACTAACTTACAGACTTTATTCTCACTTCCAGAAACTACATATTCCTCTGGCTGATCCATATATATCTCTTCTTCGAGATCTCCATTAAGAAATGCCGTTTTGACATCCATTTGATGGACCTCAAGATGATATATGGATGCCAGTGCTATCAATACTCGGATTGTAGTAATTCTAGTAACAGGGGAATAAGTGTCAAAATAGTCAATCTATTCCTTCTGTTTGAATCCCTTAGCAACCAGGCGGGCTTTGAACTTATCTACTGACCCATCAGGTTTTAACTTCCTCTTAAACACCCATTTACATCCAATGGTGGTGCAACCAGGAGGCAAATCTACTAACTCCCAAGTGGCATTAGAGATAATAGAGTCCATTTCATTTTTAATGGCTTCTTTCCAGTGCCTAGCTTTAGGAGAAGCCATAGCATCTCTATATGTCACAGGGTCACCTTCTATATTATAGGTGATAAAGTCTTGGTCTAAATCTTTAGACACACGTTGCCTCTTGCCCCTTCTCAATTCTGTACACTCACTAGATTCATCTAATCTAGAGTGACTTGAGGAAGGTACACCCACTAAGGATAATGGGACCTCTATGGAGACAGTGTCATCTCTAGTAGGAGTACTAGAGATAGACTGAGGTGTTCTATTTTTCATAGGAAATATATCCTCAAAGAATGTAGCATCACGAAGCTCAACAATAGTGTTTGCATCTATTCCAGAAATTTCTGATTTAATAATCAGAAACCTATATGCAGAACTATTCTGAGCATAACCCAAGAAGACACCATCTACAGTCTTTGGACCAAGTTTTTTTCTTTTGTGTTCAGGTACTAGTACATTTGCAAGGCACCCCCACACTTTAAGGTATTTTAAACTTGTCCTTCGACTTTTCCAAAGTTCATATGGGCTTTTATCCCTTGACTTCATAGGTACTCTATTTAACACATGACAAGCAGTGTATAGAGCCTCCCCCCACAAGAAGTTGGGTAACCCAGAATTGTCTAACATGGAATTAATCATATCTTCAAGGGTTCGGTTTTTGCGTTCTGCTACACCATTAGATTGAGGACTATATGGAGCAGTGACCTCATGAATTATACCTGAATCTTGACAGAATTTTTGAAACAGGTTTGAGGTGAACTCTCCACCCCTATTAGACCTTATCCTCTTAATGGTTTGGTTTGTTTGATTTTCAGCTTCAGATTTGAAGATCATAAATTTATCTAAAACTTCATCTTTAGTTTTCAGCAAATAAACATAGCAATAACGAGAGTAATCATCAATGAAGGTAATAAAATACCTTTTATGGTCTCTCGTTATTAAACCGTTAAACTCACAACAGTCAGTATGAATTAATTCTAAAATATTAGAATTTCTATCAACTGATTTGAAGGGTTTACGGGACTGTTTATATTGCACACAAACTTCACATTTTTTCTTATCATTTATGGCATGCTTAGGAATCATGTCAAGATTCATCATCCTTTTTATAGTTTGAAAATTAACATGTCCTAATCTATCATGCCACACATCATAAGACTCAATGTTATAAGAACAACCAATTTCACTAATTTTATTAATAATCATATTTTCAACATTGAGTTTAAATAAACCTTCATTAAGGTAACCCTTTCCAATAAAGGTTCCTAAATGTAACAATACAACTTTATTACATTTGAAGTTTAGCTCATAACCAGCACGAACTAATTTTGACCCACTAATCAAATTCCGTCGGACCGCTGGAACATGATGCACCTCATGCAGTGACAGGACCTTCCCTGAGGTAAACCTCAAGTCAACTCGTCCAATCCCTAACACTCTGGCTGCAGAATGATTCCCCATGGTTACGGAAGTGCCTTCAATTACCTGATAAGTAAGGAAGGCAGAGCGATCAGCACAACAGTGTACATTAGCACCTGTATCAACTAACCACTCATTGGGTTGATAAATCAAATTTAGTTCGGGGTTAATGGAAACGAACCCATTGCTGGTGCTAGTCACAACATTGACCTGCGCCTTGGTGTTGGGCACATTGCCTTGGTTCTTCTTCTTGTCCTTTCGTTCAGGATAGAATTTGGCAAAATGTCCAACTTGTCCACAAGCCCAGCACGGCCTAGTCCCATGCTTCTTCTGAACCTTTGGTTTGGGTTTCATTTTGTTCTTCATTTTTTGGTTTTTTAATTTGTTCTTGTCAGAAAAGACCACCACATTTTCCTTTGGAGCAAAATCCATAGGCATCCCCTTATCATCATCCTTATGTTGCTTCCGATGTTCTTCCTCGATATTTAAGGCAATCATTAAATCTTCAAGAGAGATTTTACCTCTCCTGTGTTTAAGTGTCATGCCAAAATCTTCCCAACTCGGAGGCAACTTTTCGATGATAGACAAGACTTGAAGTTTCTCGGGTATCGACATTTCTCCATCGGCAAGACCGTGAATCAAAATTTGAAATTCATGGGTCTGTTCAATGACAGATCTACCTTCAACCATTTTGAAGTTTAAGAACTTCCCCACGGTGTACTTCTCTAAACCAGAGTCCTCGGAGTTATATTTTTTATCCAAAGATTTCCATAACTCTTTGGCCGAGGTTGTAGAGCAGTACACATCAAATAGTGCGTCTGAGAGGGCGGACAGGATTCTCCCATGGCAGAGATAATCCCTCTGTTTAAACCTCTCAGTAGAAGCACTACGAGCAGGTTCTTCTTCATCAGGTGAAGGAGGATCCGATTCTATAACTGAGAAAAGCCCCAGCGTAGTAAGCCAAAATTTCATTTGTTGTTGCCAACGTTTGAAATTTTGCCTGGAAAACCTCTCGGGTTTGGCGCTAGACTCATCAGATCCCGACATTCTAACATTTAACATGTCTACTTAGGTACAATCAATTCTCTAAAATTGTAACAAATATAATAAAGCAGACACTTAAGTAGACAATAAATATAGATATGCAGAAATCTGATAAGTAAAGAGCCGAGTTAGAGAATAGTTATCCGGTTGAAGCGCCGGCGTGCCGATTGTTTTTAGAGAATTGATTGCCGCCCTACGGTGCAAAGGCTCTCGGCAAAACTCCCCCAAGATCCGACAACCACGCTGCGTTTGTAGGTGCACTCCAAAACGAACGCTGCCTTCGGACTCAACCTCAGATCGCACAAGGCGAAGCCTCAAGATCGAAAACCGAAGAAACGCCCAAGCACAGAAAATGCTCGAGAACAGAAAATGCTCGAAGAAAAGAAGAGAAGAGAAGTAGTGAATGAATTCTGCATTCTTCCTCCCTTCTTTTATAGATCCGAAGAGGCACTGAGTGCCTCTTTGCATTTGCGCCGAGGCCTCGAGGAGTTGCACCGTGCGCGTTTTTGAGAGAAGTCGCGATTTCTCAAAAAAAAGGAAATAAAATAATAAATAAAGAAAGAAAAAAAAATAAAACCAAACCAATTTGGTTTAGGAATCAAACCGAACCGAAATCTGCAAAACCAAATCGGGCCGCCTGCAAGCGCGCTGGGGATTTGCACCCCCCCCCCTGCGCGCGATAATCGCGTGCGTCGCGCCCAGTTTATGGATTTCCGGCCCAGACCCCCTGAAACCACCTGGTTTTGGCTCAACCCGCGCATGCGTGTAGGTCCCCCTAAGCCATCTAAGCATGGTAGAAATGGATTGATATATAAGGCATTCCACCTTTCTTGGCTTAGCAATGTGGGACTAAACACATACACATAAATATTTGAAATTCCATCAAAAATCAACACTAACTCTATGTGTTATAAATAACTCATGCTTTGATTCTATGCAATTGTTACATTGCATTTGACAAAGCTAGATGCATACTTGGGAAAAATTATGGTGTTTTCTCTTCAACTTCTGCAATAACTGAAGTTTTCTTATATACCTTAGCCTTAATGGCTTGAAAGGGGAAAAAAAAGGAAAATCGAAAGAAATGACAAGGTGCATAAACATACTTAACAAAGTAAAGCCAGTATTGGAAAACTTCACACTCAACACATTTAAGAAGGTAAAACCAGTGTAAGTTCCATAATCAAAGAAACTGTTAAACTATGCATGATGGGGGCTTGTCAGATATTGAAACACTTCTTGCCTGGAAAGAAAAATGCATGCTGCCGCTTTTGAGCCCAAGAAAATCTGTAAACATGAGATAGCTACATAAGTTAGGGAAATAATAATTGATAAATAATAATAGTAAAGAAACAAAGATTTTATTTCTGGTGTATAAGGAGGACATTTGTTTTGACATTGAAACCAGAACAGGAAGAAAAGAAAAAGACTGCGTCTATCAATATACCAAAAATTTCATGAATGCTAGTAATTATCTGTCACGCCCTGAGACCTCAGGAGTCGCTAATCCAATAGAAAATCGGACAGCACCTCCCCTGTCCGGCGGACAATTCACACATACACACATCACATAAAACACAACCACGCAGTTATAATGACCTCAGGTCTCAAATCAAGACATAATATAATATAAAACCGGGTAACCCATACCTGACTGCGGACTGGCCCGACTTACGACAAACGCAAAGCACAAGACCTCTATGGCTCACAAAAGTACAATTATACCGCCGTATAAAATGACAAAATCAAACACGAATATAGCAGCGGAAAAGTAAAGTAAAAGAAACAGAAAGCGGGTACCAACATGTACCACCAACAAAGTAAAAGAGACATCCCGGAATCATCTCGAAGAAATACGCGAACTGGGACAGGCT
Source organism: Boesenbergia rotunda (assembly GCA_024364735.1). NCBI lineage: Eukaryota > Viridiplantae > Streptophyta > Magnoliopsida > Zingiberales > Zingiberaceae > Boesenbergia > Boesenbergia rotunda. The sequence continues at coordinate 365,922 of JAGFNQ010000880.1, read as the reverse complement.
GCCGGGCACTCCAGACAATCATCCTGAAATAAAAACAGGGAGCTAACAGGGTGAGTCCTAAGAACTCAGCGAATACTGACTGATATGCACAGGAAGAAAATAATAGCAGTAAGTCACCGTCTATCTATCTACCACAATACTGAAGATAACTGCAGTAAAAAGAAATGCAGAACTGAACTATAAACAGTAAAGGAACTACATACCTACCTGCGTCGATCCAAACCCGGTAGTATGCATGTCAACCAAGTGCAACAATCATGTGCAACAAACACAACCAAGTGCAGAGATGCAGAGCATGCTCATGATGCAACATGGGTCACCCCTGACGCCAGTCGGTGTAGGTCGCAGTACACGCGAACCGAGTGGGTAGGGCTCTGACCTGGTCTTCCCTGCATGAACAGACGATCTATGAGGCGGTGCACGCGAGACCGAATGGGTAGGGTCGGAGACCATAAACGTACCCCACCATCGGGTGAAGTAACGCTCTAACATCCCTGCTATCATCGGATAGGTAAGGGACCTGCTGCAGTGCCCGGGTCCGCCAATGGGGCTGCACGACAGGTCATGTGGCAGGTCTGACGGCCCATCTCAACCACTAGGAGAGACAAGGGTCTCCTACATATGCCCCTACACGAGTAGCAAGTACGACGGCCATCTCAACCTCCAGGGAGTCAAAGGTCGTCCCCTATGCTACGTGCAATAATGATGCGTGTCACTATCCCATGCATCATCCACTATCTAACCCTGCTGTCATCTACATGATATGTAGTAGTCCATATAACCGATATGCACCAATACCTAAATCCTAGCGTAAGGTATAAGGTAAACTGTGCATCATCAATCCATACAGATATAGTAAGCAGTAAAGCTAACGGATACAACTACCGAAGCAAAAGCACAGAGATAAAGATATCAGATATCCCTACTGTTAACTATGTCTAGCTATGCATAAACAGAGGTACCCGCCTCCGATGTAGTAGATCGTACGCGAAGAGAACCCCCGTCGGAAGTAATATCCGCTGCAAGTGAAATCCAAATAGCCGCGTCAACGACCTGTATCACAACACATAATTTAGCTATCATAACAACTATCAAGTAGCTAAACAAATCCCTAAATCGTATCCGGGTTAACCTTATCACCTTTCTCATCTAATTATATCTAATTAGATGATAGGCTTAAGTTTTCGCGATTTGGTTCAAACTTAGGTTTAGTCCAACCATAAACAAGATCAATAGAACCCGATTGCCAAACAAACTCCTGTACCACAAATCTACTCACGTAAAGAATCACCCTAATTCTTATTCTAAAAATCTAAACCAAGGCAGAATCTCACCAAGAACAACCTAGTGTACAAGATGCACAATAACAGAAACTAACTTTTCAAAATCAACCCAAATCATATTCAAACCATCACTCAATCCAATTATGAGTTAACCTCCATTAAACCAACCTTCACAANAAGTCACTATGGTTCCCTACATAAGGAGTTATGTACTTTGGTATCGTCAAACGTCACCCGTAACAGGGTGGACTATAAAGGCGATTACTGGGTATGTAATGAATTATGCGGAGGGATGTGAGTGATATATATGGGATCTATCCCTCCCATATAACGGGAGTGATATCTGTGGGCCCCTTGATTGAGTAAGACTACTAAAACACACGGTCTATGCCTCATTAGTCAATCTAGATATCGAGGATAGAATGACAGTCATATATTGTCATAGTCACGAAGGTTAAGTCGGATCTCGATTTTCTCGTCACTTGGGTAGCAATGATGCATTGCTAGATATCGCTCATTGCTTATATGTCTAAAGCGGTTTAGACATATTGCCAACATTACGAGAACCTATTAGGTCACACACTAAGGACACGATGTTTCGGAGATTAATTGACTTAGTTTGACTAAGATTTGATCCGAATTAGATTAATTGAGTTAAACTCAAGTGAATCCAATTGGATTATGGGATTGAGATCTAATTTGAGTTAGACTCATTTAGATTAGACTCAACCACATTTGAATGAGATATTAATTCATTAAAATGTTTAATAAATTAATAATAGAAGAAGATGAAAAGTTCCTCTTCATTGGATGAAGAAAAGTTGAAGAGTCACATGAGAAAATGTGCTCTAATTGGATTTTATTGACATTAATGGAGGGAAGCAAAAGGGACAAAAACTCTTCATATTCATGGGATGAGTATAAAGAGTTTTTCTTGTTATTTGGAAGGAGGACTTGTCATTTTTCCTTCCCCTCCTCTTGGCCGAAAACCCTTTTCTCCCTCTCCTTCTTGCTTTGTGAATCTCCTCTTGTGGCTAGCACCACAAAGGCGGTTCTTCTCTGAAGCTTGAGAGATCGTGTTCGTGTGGATATGCATAGAGGCACAGACATTTGAACATGCAAAAGATCCGACATACCTCGGACAAGCGGGATAAGCGAAGGGCACGCGCCAAAGGTATACCTATACGATAGGAATTTGTAAAGTAACTTTGTATGAGTTTTCTTTCGCATGAATCGCTCGTGGGATGTATTATTTCTGCTGCGATTTTTAAATATTTTTTCCTATAGATCCCTACAGAGAATTCATTTCAAAGCCATTTTGAAACTATTGCAAAGAAAATGGCATAAAGTGGAAGCTTTCTGTTCGACAAAGTCCTCAACAAAATGGCATTGCGGAGTGTACAAATCGCAACATTAAAGTATGTTGAAAGCCAAAGGTTTGCCAAACACTTATTGCACAAAAGCTATTAATACAGTTATATACCTTTTGAACATATCTCCAACAAAGGTTGTCCAACACAGATGCCTATGAAGCATGGTTCCAACAAAAACCAAAGACTGATTATCTTAACATCTTTAGTTGTTTGGCTTATTATCATATTCTTTCTCAAAACACAGAAAAGTTCAATGGAAAAGAAGAGAAACACATCTTCATTGGTTATAGTGACCATTCCAAAATGCTACAAGTTGCATAATCCCAACACTCAAGAGTTGATCATTTCAAAGGATGTGAGTTTTGATGAAGTGCATGGGAATGGAATCACAAGGAGCTGGATTCACAAATAGCACCTCCTCAGGCTAGTTAAGTCACTCATTTGATTTCTCAAAATCTAAAAACTCCAAGCTCTTCATCATCAATAAATCAATTGGTTTTAGAAACAACCGACTCACCGTCAAGAAAGACTCGTTCATTGCAAGAAGTATATGAAGCATGTGATGTTTTTGCTGCTAGTGAGCCCAAAAAGCTATGAGGATGCACTGTTGAAGAAGTTTGGGTACAAGCCATGAATAAAGAAGTGAAGATGATTGAGAAGAACAAACCTTGCCAGCTCATTGAAAAGCCACCATCCAAGAGATTATCGGCTTAAAATGGATCTTCAAGACTAAGTATAACGAAGATGGTTCTATTCAAAAGCATAAAGCTCACCTTGTGACCAAGGGATATACTCAATAGTTCCGAATTGACTTCAGCAAGACATTTGCACAAATCGCTCATATAGAAACTATTCTTACGTTCATGACTCTTGCTACTCAACTCAAGTTGCTAATCAACTAGATGTTAATTGACATTTTTTAATGCAGAAATTGAAGAAGTATATATATGTCCAACAGCCACAAGGATATATAATTTTAGGCCAAGAAAACATAGTGTATCGACTTCAAAAGGCTCTTTACAGGTTAAAGCAGGTCCCACAACATGGAATAGCAAAATTGACAATTATTTTCAAAAATGGATTCCAGAGAAGTCCAAGTGAGCCATCATGGTATGTGAAGACAAGAGGTACAACAAATTTCCCTATAGCATGACTTATGTTGATGATGTGATACATATGGGGCAATAATATGATGATTAAACATTTTAAGAAAGCCATGATGAGTCAATTTGAGATGACAGATCTAAGGCTTATATAATATTTTCTTGGGATACAAGAGAAGCAAAAGAACTAGAGAATCTTTGTCTCTCAAGAAAAACATGTTGATTTAATGAGGTTAGTCGACATGTCATGCTGCAAAGCCTCTTATACTCCTATCGTAGTCAATGATAAGTTTTAAAAAATGGAGCAAAGAAGGATAATGAGACTATCTACAGAAAACTTGTTGGGTCACTCATTTATCTCACAGATACAAAACCGGGTCTTTGTATCTTGTTAGTGTTGTTTCAAGATTTGTTAGTGAACCTACCAAAGTTCATCTTATAGCAACTAGGCATATTCTTAGATATGTGCAAGGAACTAATAATTATGGAATTATATTTGAAGATGAGTAAGATAATAAATTGCATCTCTTCTGATAGTAATCGGGTAGGTTCAATAGACGATCGCAAGAGTACATCAAGATATGTTTTCTTCATAGGAACGAAACCTATTTCTTGGTCATCAAAGAAGAAAAACACTATGGATATGTTGACTGTCAAGGCTAAATATATATCACCATTTGAAGTAATGTGTGAAGTTGTTTGACTCAGAAGAATTCTCAAGGATATGAAACAAAATCAATCTACGCCAACCATACTCTTCTGTGACTATTTCTGCCATTGCAATGACCAAGAACCCTTTTTTTCACGGTCATACAAAGCACATTGAGTTATGACATGACTTCATCATAGATTTAACAAGAAAAGGAGAAATTGAGTTAGCCTTTTACAAGACTAGAGATTAAATAGCATATATCTTCACCAAGCTGCTTTCAATCGAAAAGTTTCTGTACTTCTGTGAAAAGTTTGGAATGCTAGATCTTTCAAAATTAAGAGGAAGTATTAAAAATTAATTTTGTGATTAATGCATATGAATGTTTGAGAATTAATGCATTGTATGGTTTCATGAACTTAGTAAATGATGACCAAATTAATTTGGTATTAAGTATTAACTAAAGTCATTCTAGAATTATCTGTGTATTTATAAGATTGTAGTCATGGTAGTTAAAATCCCGATTTAAATCTTAAAATCCTAAGATTTTACGATTTTTGACCTCCGAACGATTTAAATCGGAGTTAAAATCCTAATTTGTTAAAATCCCTTTGAAATCACGATTTTAATCCTTAAAATCGCGATTTTACGATTTAAATACGATTTTAACGATTTTAAAAAAAATCTTTTTTTCCATTGAACCCGGTTCATTTAAAAAAAAAACCGGTTCAATCTGAAAAAACCCGCTTTCCAAGTCGCGTGCGTGCCCTAATCGGCTAATCCCGTCGCATCTCTTCTCATTTTCCCACTTGCTCGCGTCTTCCCTGCTCGGTCGGTGGAAGTTATTTGACTATTTTGTGCTTTATGGATGACATTTTTAATGTAATATTGATTATGAATGCAAGTTTATCTAAGTTTGTTTAGCGATTTAAAAGTTTTTTTTTATTATTTATGCTATTTGACATCCATATATATGACTTTATAATTTTATATGCATATATATAGGAATTTTATAAAATCTTACGATACGATTTACGATTTTAAGATTTACGATTTTAAGTACCCCTTCCGATTCAAGTTAAAATCTCGATTTTAACTACCTTGATTGTAGTGGCTATGCCACAAATATGCCCAATATCAGATAATGCATCAGATTTTTTCTTGTTTCTGTCCTATGTTTCTTCTTTTTTTTGAAGGGTCTAAACATTTGATATAATCGAATATAACTAAAATTAATTTATTAACTTGATAATATAACCTAAGATATATTACCCATTAATCTAATGCCATTTATAACATATATAACATAATGTCATGAATCTAACCCCAATTCAAGGTATAATATAAGTTATGTACATTTATAGAACTTATAATATAACCCCTAAAAATTTTGATGATACAATATAAGTATAATATAACTTATAGTATAAGTTATATAATTTATTAATATAAGTTCCACAACTTATAGACTTAACTATTAACTTAATACCCCAATTGCAGTCTCTTTCCTCCTATGAGCAAATCCACCTTCCCCCTTCCAAGCTGGGTCATCTTCCTCCTACCTAGTGATGTGGGCACAAGACTCCACCTTCTTGCATGATGCTGTTAAGTTCAAAACTCCCCTCCCTTATTGTGGCAATGTCATCAAGCTCCTAACCCTCCCCGTGCGCAACACCATCAAAATGTGTGATACCATCAAAATCCTCTACCTCCCTCCGTGATGTGTGCTACCTATGACCAATAAGAGGCAAGTAAGCTTCCTCTAATTCTTCCAAAGTATGACAACTTGGACTCAATGTTCATGTATCCAAGTGGTGTCATGTCAACATGGGTATGAGAAAGTTATCACTGACTTCAAGTAACAAAGCATACAATAACCTAAATGAAAGAGTAGCATCAAGTGCATAATGTTATAAGATTGTTGATGTTTTCTTTTCTTAAAACTCATTAAGTACATAGCTAGGTATGCTATGTAGCAAGTCCAAGAGACCGAAATAAATTTCACGGACAATAACTAGTAATGAAACTAACCGGCCTCGATAAAATGAATTTGGAATCAGTATTAAGTACAAAATATTCCAAGATAGGTTGGTTTCCATGAGTTTATAGCCAACATGCTATTTGATACGAGGCTTGATAGACTAGGTTATGCTTTGAAACACCTAGTACCGATCCAAAACCCTATTTTTAAGATTTTAAGAGATAATTTTTGAATTTTTGTAAAAAAATTTAGTTGGAGCAAGAAGAGGTTGTGGGTTCCTTCACCTTGGAAGTGTTCCGGAGGCTAGAGGATAACTTAGAGAGTGTAGAAACCAGAAATACCAAAGTCCTTAAAGAGAAATGGTTTTCTTTTAGGTTAAGAACTTTTGGTGGAAATATTAGACGCAGGTTTTCTTATTTTCTCTATTAGTATTGAAAGAGGAGTCTAAGGTGTATTGAGAGAGGAGTCTAAGGTTGATTAAAAGGGTTCATATATAAGGTGTGACTAGTTATTTGTCTAATTTTCATTGTACTTTTATCATCATATTATATTTCTTTGTGGAAGATTCCACCGTCTTTTTGTGTGTTATGCATGGAAGATGAAGATTCCACCATGTGGATTTGAAGTGGATGAGATTCCACATTATAAAATATTAGATCTAGATCTTGTGGGAGTGGGGCTAAGACACTAGATCTAATCACTACTTTGATCCTACAAGGTTTAATATTTGATGTGCTGACTTAAATAAACAATGCTATAGTTGCCTTTAACCCAAACAAGTGGTAATTGAATAATTGTGGTTCTAATTAGTAACGGAGCTCAAGTTGTCAGATGTTTAGCTGGTGTATCTAGGGCTCATAGTGGATGGCACAATTAGTACAAGAGACGAGTGATATGAGGATAGTAAGAACTTTAAACAAAAATCAAAGGGTTATCTATTTCAAGCTTACAATTTCCCATTATCAAGAATAAAGATGCCAATATATGGAGAATAGTAGGGATTGCTTGGAACTCAACTTTGAAGAAAGAAGAGCCAGCCATCATATATGAGATGGAGTGATTGGAAGATGGAGCAAAAAAGATTCAACATCATCAACATTATGTCTGATTATGACTACACATAAAGTTATATATTCGGTGGCTTGTCAGACAACATTTTTAAGTCGAAGACCGAAATTATGGCACGACTCAAGATTTTGAATCTTAGTACCGAGTAAAATCGAGTTTCAGTGATATACCTAAATGATACATTTTGACTGTTTCGCCTAGCACGGTACGAGATTTCAAACCATGATTGTCCAAAAATCTTAAATAGCGAGTTGACTCAAAAGTTGATTATTTTGCTATATGATTTGTCTATCTTGTGGAAACTCTCCAAATTGGCAGTAGAAGCAAAGAAACAAGACAATTACAAGAGGTAACAAATGAAGTTATTGCTATATGATGCTTAGACAAAGAAGGGTAGTCATTGTGTCAAGAATTCAGGACTGCAGTTTTAGATCCAGCATATATGTTTAATATATTTGGAACTTCAAGTGCAAGGCATTTGGTCACTATAGGAGGGGAGGGAAATCCTAAGAAAATGGTACACATTTAGGGCAATTTGACAACTGAGTCTAAAGTCATTGTTGCTCTTGTCCCTTTTAGAGGAAAAGAATGCACCCATCTAATATGGTATTTGGATTCAACTTGTTTGTTGTGTGTGTATGTTGGTGTAAGCCCTAAGAGTCACTCAAGAGTTGATTGACTTAGGTCATAAAGTATCATATTTATAAATAAAGACAAAGTTTTGATTATTATATTTATTTCATGCTTGTGCCAGCAAAATAAATATAATAATGTCTTAGAATAGTAGGTTCTAATCTACAACACATCAATTGGTTGAATTGATTGTGAGAGACTGTAGAGAACATTATTCTTAACTATTCATAATCAAGCATTAATATACAAGGGCAATATTAATGCGTTAAGACTAGCATATAGGTCAATTGATGACTTGATCTTACAAGTCATGGATATAGGATATCACGTTGACACATAAGTATATATATTGGAGAATATATATATATTGAATTGACCCACCATGAGAAAGTTTCATGGATCGTTATATGAGTGTCATAAACTTTCTCATAGTGACTATTGATATGAATAGTCTTTAGACCTGAAGTTACTACGATTCCCTATATAAGGAGTTGTATACTTTGGTATCATCAACCATCACCCGTAACAGGGTAAACTATAAAGTCGATCACTGGGTATGCAACAAATTATGCGAAGGGATGTAAGTGATATAAATGAGATCTATCTCTTTCATATGACGGGAGTGATATCTGTGGACCCCTTGATCAAGTAGGACTACTAAAACGCATGGTCATGCTTAAATGGATCAATATGAGATATTGAGTTCATTTGATTGAGTGAGTTTACTTGGGGATCAAGAAACACAAAGATTGATAAGGGGATGGCACGGTCTATGCCTCATTGATCAATCTAGATATCAAGAATAGAAGAACAAATTCATACATTATAATAAACACAGAGAGGTTAAAACGGATCTCGACTTTCTAGTCACTTGGGTAGCAATGATGCATTGCTAGATGTCGTTCATTGTTTATATATTTAAAGCGGTTTAGATACATTGCCAATATTACGAGAATCTATTGGGGCACATAAAAAAAACACGATGTTTCGGAGATAACTTATTTTTAGTTTAACTACAATGTGATCTGAAATTGGATTAATTGAGTTGGACTCAAATGAATCCAATTGGATTATGTGATTGAGTCTAATCTAAATTAGACTTGTTAGATTTAGTCTTGGGCTTTATTTGGGCCTTTGTATTATGGGCCGTAGTTAGTCTAGTTAGTCTATAAATACTAGTCATGTAAACTCTTTTCTATTGATTTCTATATTGTTCTATTCCACATGGTATCAGAGCAAGGTTTCTCCTAGGGTTATAGCCGTCGCTCCTAGGGTTACCGACGCCGCCTCTCCTTTTTTTTTTTTTTCTTTCTTTCGTTCTTCTTCTTCTTCCTCCTTTTTTTTCCTCCTCTTCTTCTTCCCGCTATTCTTTTTTTCGGCGCCGCTGTTTTTTTTTTTTTTGCTTTGTTCTTTTAGTTTTTTTTCGGCGCCGATTTTTTTTTCGGCGCCGACGTTTTTTTTCCGGCGGCGCCACTTCCTGCTGGCCCTTTTATGTGGGTTTCTCATATCTAGTTTCTGATGTGAAATCGCTTTCGATTGCAAGTGATTCCTTTGATTTCTTGTCTCCTTACACGCTCTGTATGAGCTCTTGAAATTCTGTGTGCACCATGGCATCCTCTGACTCTACTGTGTCTTCTGTGATGGCATCATCAAGTTCCTCTCCTATCGATCCTTTTCTTCGCAATTTAAGTGCTACTTCCGTTAAATTAGATGGAAAAAATTATTTGTTATGGGCACACAGTTTTCAGCGTTTTCTTGTTGCGCATCGTAAGACTCATCATATTACCGATCCTCCGCCGGCGGATAATTCCCCTGCATTTACTGATTGGTATGTCATGGATGCTGCTGTTTCTAACTGGATGTTGAATAGTATCGATCCTCGGATTGCTCATCCTTATATGCTTCTTCATCCTGCAAAAAAAATTTGGGATGTCCTTCACACTGCTTATGGTCATGAAAAAAATATTACGCGTCTTTTTGAAATTTATGAACGCCTTTTTACCCTTAAGCAAGGTGATCATTCCTCCTCGGATCACTTTTCCACTTTTAAAGCCCTTATTGCTTAACTTGATGTTTATCAACCTGTGACTACTGATGTCAATACTCTTCTTCGTTACCGTAATGAAATGGCCGTGGCTACATATCTCAATAGTATCAGTCCTGATTTGGCCTCTTCTCTTCGTTCTCAAGTCTTGGCCCAAGATCCTACTCCCGATGTAGAGGTTGTCTTCTCGAAGGTTTTACGGGTTACTCCGCCCACGATGCCTATTTCTCCGCACACTTCGGCTCTTGTTGTCTCTGGTACTCGTGGGCGTGGCTTCCCTCGTGGAGGTCGTGGTGGTCGTCATTCTGGTGGCCGCTCTGGTGATTCGGGTCGTTTTGTTCCAGACAATCGAAGTGGCTCTTATGTTTCTGACTCTCGTCCACCTTGCCAACACTGTGGTCGCAATAATCATCGTTCTGACCGCTGCTGGGAAAAATTTGGTCGCCCGTCTTGGGCTAATGCTGCTACACCTACAACTGAATCGGCTTCTTCATCTCCCTCTGTCACACTTTCTGGTGATGACTATGCTGCTTTTCAGCTTTATCAGGCTCAACAAGCAACGGCATCTGCTTCACATGTTATTCCCACCTCGACAGGTAACGCTCTTATGGCTTCTTCTACTCCTTCCTGGATTCTCGATTCCGGTGCATCATCCCATATGTCAGGTAATCGTCATCTTATTTCTAATTTAGTTCCTTCTTCCTCCATTTCTTCTGTTTCCATTGCCAATGGTCATCGATGTTCTGTGCTTGGTGAAGGTGTTGTTTCCTTATCCTCTCATATTCGTCTAGCTCATGTTCTCTATGTGCCTGATTTTCCTATTAATCTTCTCTCTGTTTCTGCATTGACTCACCAATTACAATGTTCTATAACTTTTTATCCTTTTCACTGTACTATTCAGGAGCTGCAGACGGGGAAGAGGATTGGTTTGGGCCGTAGCACCTCTCCTGGAGTTTATCATCTTGTTCCCGATGTTGTTCCTCCCGGTCTTGCTTTCCATGCGTCCTCTGCCGCTCCGTCAATTCTTTGGCATCAACGATTGGGTCATCCTTCCCATCGGCGTCTCCGGCTAGCCTTGCCTTGGATTCCTCTTTCTCCCTTTGAATGTGAGTCGTGTCAGCTTGGCAAACATCATCGGGCCACGTATCGTCCTTTAGGTTTAGTTTCGAGTCAACATTGTTTTGATATTGTCCATTGTGATATTTGGGGTCCTGCTCGTTTTCCTTCTATTTCTGGTTTTCGTTATTATATTGTTTTCGTTGATGACTACTCTCGTGTTTGTTGGACATATCTGTTAAAAGATCGTGCTAGTTTTTTACATATTCTTCAAACTTTTATTGCCGAATTACAAACCCAATTTTCCACTTTACCTAAAATTCTTCGTACGGATAATGCCTTGGAATTTATTCAATCATCTGTTGAATCTTTTTGCTCCTCTCGCGGCATCATTCATCACACTACTTGCCCATATACCTCTCAACAGAACGGGGTAGCTGAACGCAAGCATCGTCATCTGCTTGACATTGCTCGTACTCTTATGTTTCAGATGAATGTTCCTAAGTATTTTTGGGCTGATGCTGTTCTTACTGCTTCTTATCTTGTTAATCGTCTGCCATCTACTCCACTTGGGGGGGAAATTCCACTGCGTCGTCTTTATCCTGATCATAAACTGTTTTCTCTCCCGCCTCGGGTTTTTGGGTGCACTGCATTTGTTCATGATAACTCTCCTGGTCGTGATAAACTTGACGCTCGTTCTCTCAAGTGTATCTTTGTTGGTTACTCCCGTACCCAACGGGGTTATCGTTGTTATCATCCCCCTTCTCGCCGTTACTTTGTTTCTGCCGATGTGACGTTTTTTGAATCTCAGTGTTTTTCTTCTTCTCCTGATTCTTCCACTCTCTCTTCTGATTCCTGTGTTCCACTTCCACGGCCTATTCCATTTTCTGATGTTTTGCAATCTTCGGCGCCTCTAGCACCTTCTGCACCTCCAGTACCTCCAGCATCTACGGCTCCTCTACTGGTTTATCACCGTCGTCCACCTCCTTCTACACGTTCTGGTCCTTCAGCTGACCCTCCTGGGGTTGCAGAGCCACCTCCCTTTTCCACGCCTGCAGCGCTGCCTCCTACTTCATCCTCTACGTTGGATCTTCCTATTGCTCTCCGTAAGGGTACGCGCTCTTGTACTGCTCATCCTATCTCTCGTTTTGTTAATTATGATCGCTTAGCTCCTGTTTTTCGACACTTTGCTTTATCTGTTTCTGCTATTTCCATTCCTCGTTCTTATGTGGAAGCTCTTGCTTCTCCTCCTTGGAAGGCTGCCATGGATGAGGAGATGTCCACACTTCTTTCCCGGGCCACCTGGTCTCTTATTCCTCGCCCTTCTAATGCTACTCCTGTAACTTGTCGATGGGTTTTCACTGTGAAGCATAATGTCGATGGCTCTGTTGCGCGTTATAAAGCTCGACTGGTTGCTCGTGGGTTCACCCAGACTTATGGTCTGGATTATGCCGAGACTTTTGCTCCTGTTGCTCGACTTAACTCGATTCGCATTCTCCTTTCACTTGCTCTTACTTGTGGTTGGCATCTCTTGCACATGGATGTAAAGAACGCTTTTCTGTACGGCGATTTGGATGATTATGTCTTAATGGAGCAACCTCCTGGGTATGTTGCTCAGGGGGCGGATCAAGTGTGCTTATTGAAGAAGTCCATTTATGGTCTCAAACAGAGCCCTCGAGCTTGGTTTCAAAAGTTTAGTTCTACCCTTGAAAGTGATGGCTTCCGTCGGTGTGCTGTAGATCACTCTGTCTTCTCTAAAACTACTTCTGCTGGTTGTGTGATTGTCGCTGTATATGTTGATGATTTATTGATTACTGGCAGTGATTCTACAGCTATGTCTGATCTCAAGACTACTTTACAGAGTCACTTTGTCATGAAAGATTTGGGGAGCCCGCGGTGCTTTCTGGGCATCGAACTAGCTTATGGAAGAGATAGACTTTTTCTCTCTCAACGTAAATATGTTTTGGATCTTCTTCAAGAGACTGGATATCTGGGTTGTAAGCCTCATACCACACCTATTGATCGGAATCCTCCATTTTGGGATGAAACTTCACCTCTTCTAGATAAACCCGAGTCTTATCGCCGTCTGATTGGCAAATTAATTTACTTAACTGTCACTCGACCTGATATTTCCTATGCAGTTGGTCTTCTATCTCAGTTTATGCACCAACCTCGCAAGGTTCATTGGACTGGTGCACTCCGTGTTCTTCAGTTTTTGAAAGGTGCTCCTGGTAAAGGTCTTATTTATCGCAACTACGGCCATGTTGATATCATTGCTTATTCTGATTCCGGTTATGCTGGTGACCGTGGTGATCGAAAATCTACCTCTGGATACTGCACATATGTTGGTGGCAATCTTGTCACCTGGCGTAGTAAGAAACAAGGAGTTGTATCCAGATCAAGTGCTGAAGCTGAGTACAGAGCTATGACACACACCGCTTGTGAGATGATGTGGATCCAATCTTTCCTGTCTGAGTTGGGTTTTCCACGTAAGACTCCAATGAAGATGTTTTGCGATAATCAAGCAGCCATCCATATTGCAAGCAATCCTGTCTTCCATGAACGTACCAAACATATTGAAGTGGATTGTCATTATGTCCGCGATCTTGTTATGAAAGGTGTTATTGCTCCCCATCATGTATCATCTCGAGATGAGCTCGCGGACTTGTTTACAAAGGGTTTTGATGTTGGTGTTTTTACTTATCTATGCAACAAGTTGGGCATGCTTGATATATATGCTCCAACTTGAGGGGGCGTGTTAGATTTAGTCTTGGGCTTTATTTGGGCCTTTGTATTATGGGCCGTAGTTAGTCTAGTTAGTCTATAAATACTAGTCATGTAAACTCTTTTCTATTGATTTCTATATTGTTCTATTCCACAAGACTCATTTAGATTAGACTCAACCACTTAAAATTGATTAGTGTTCATTAAAAGAGTTTAATGAAATTATTAAAGAGGAAGACCAAGAGACCAAAACCCTTTGTATTCATTGAGTAATGAACATTAATAGGTTGGTAAGACGAAAAGTTAAAGACTTTTTGTATTCTAAAGCTTGACTATAAAAGTGTCATTTTGGTAGAATGAAGATGTGATTGAACTTGATCTTCTTCTTCCTTCTCTCCTTCTTCTTGGCAGAAACACATAAGTTGTGTTTTTGGTCCTCTTGTCTTGTGAACCATCCCAAGTTGCTAGCACAACTAAGGTAGTTTATCTCCGAGATCGAGATCATGTTCGTGTGGATACTATTAGAGCCACGACCATTCTAATCGTGCAGAGATCCGGCGAACCAATATAGCTCTTAGTTAGAACTTTATACAAATTTTTCGCATGGATTGCTCAAGGGATCCTATTTTTTCCGCTGCGTATTTGTTTTCGCATAGAGATCCCTACCATCTAAACTCAAAGAGTGGTTTGAGACATTCAAGGCAAGCATGACTACGAGCATGAGTCATTACTCTAGGTGGAGGCCCAAGGCATCGCCATAATTAAACTAATTTACATAGGGACTTAGGGAGTACCTAAACATTGGGCAATAAATCTTAGTTCCAAAGATAAGGAATTTGATGTCACTGAGCCAATTAGATTTAGAGGGTTTATTATTACAAGTAGCTAATAATAGGAAGGTTAAATATATTGATTGCAAACATACTAAGGACACATAAGGTATGAGGTGTTAAGCAAGTCGTGTTATAGTGCACACCTCGTGAGTTTCGACAAGGAAAAAGGAAAATCATTCAGTTAAAAGAGGTAAAGGTATTTAGAACTCCTTCCATGGTTTTTATTGAGTCCAATAAATGACTACTTAATTTTAATTCACTCTTGTTTCATTACTGTGCAGGGTGCAGGGTTTCTTTCATTACCTTTTCTTAACAGAATGAGAGAGAAACAAGTGGATCTTCATTTATGTTTCATTTCTCAAAATGTCTTTATTATCACCTTCTTCAAATGCCCTTTCTAATTAGTGAGAAATAGTTGTTTCGTTTTCTTCATTCCAATTCTTGATCAATTAAGCTAAACTTAGTTTTCATTCTTCTCACTCACCCCTACCAATTAGAAACTAGTCCGATTGTTCTAGGGGTGGATAATAGTTGTATCTTTTCTTTAGCTCTCTTGTAACAAAAAATTAACGTGCAAAAACTAGAGGCTTAAATCTCTCCAAATAGTTTAACATACTCTATAATTTAAAAATTGAGCTAATGTACACGAGTTGGTAAATTATATATGTAAGCATTAGAAGCAATTTTATTTCTAGTAATAAATCATGGAAGAGTAACTATGAGACAATTTAAGCTTATAAATGCAAGAAAGTAATTTATCGTATCGCTAGCTACTTGTAATCAATTTCTCTATTAGTTTCAGCATGCATATTTCTCATGCACACACTAAAGCTCTTAGTTTCGTGCCTGGTTTGAAATCTCGTACATGCTAGGCGAACCGGCCGAAATATATTATTCTGATAAATTATCAAAACTAGATACTACCTGAGACAAACATCATCTCGTGTGTCGTAGTATGAATAATGTTAATGAGTATCTTTACATGCTAACACATGCCCCTCGACGCCCCTCGGATGCTACAATACATGTCAAGATGAATAAAGATATATTATTTTTTTTTATTTTGTCTCCATATGAGATAATCTTAAAATTAAAGAATTTTTTATGGAAAACAAAGTTTGAACTATAGTTCTTTTATCTTTTTCTTTTTTTGTCTTCATCACCTTCCTACTTCCACCTTCAGCTCGTCACCGTCATCATGCATTAAAACATTAGCATGGTTGTTCCAGTCAAAGACTAAAACCTGGCACAACTCTAGATTTTAAAATAAAAGAAGACAAGAAAATCGACACTTTAGAATGACAAGATTTGGAGTCATGAAAAACTATTATTGGGTGTCATTAATTAAAGTATTAATTGATTTACCAATTTTAAAATGGATGTCTTGCATTTTTTTTCTCAGTATTTTTTTTTAGTCATGATATATGAGGGCATACATGCTTATAGAATAAAGTAACTTGACAAACTAAACAAATAATGATAAACAAACTAAGCTTCAAGTAAAGAAGATGGGTTTATAATATATGCTTTTTGTTAAAATTTTCCAACTAATGAAATAAGAGTCATTTAAAGTAGAAAAAAGTAATTTACTAGAATTATGTAAACCAACGTCCAACATCTTGAGATATGTCAGTGTTTCATTCTTTGAATGGAATGATATTGTTTCAATTTCATGTTGACATTCAAATGTATAAATTCAGTGCTGAATTAGAGGTGGAAGGAAGAAGAAAATAAAGAAGAAGAAAAAAAGATGCTAAGACAACTATGCACATAAGTTTGAAGTTTGTGTTCCATGTAAAATTGATACGGTTTTGACATTATCTTGTATGGACACAAGCTACAAAATAATAATAACATTACCTTAATTCATCTTGATTTGCATCTGTGTTACAGCATGTAAAGGGGTTTCAACTATTGGCATAACAAGATATTCTTCGACATAATTGCACAATAGCAAGAGATATTGTGTGCCAAGTATTATCAAAGTTTTGTAATTTATCAGAACATAAGTTTTGACCATACCACCCAGCATGGTATGAGATTTCGAACCATGATGTAAGCCAATCTAATGATGAAGTCGCCAAGAGATTTAATCAATGGGGGTGACATGTGACTCCGTTATTCTAATCAACCTTGTATTAAATCCATTTATAAGTTCTCTTTGCAATTAATATTGGATCAAATCCATAGTGTTGCAATAAAACCAACTTTGATAGCGGCCTCCACTTAAAACTCCTTTCCCTTTAAGTACAATCAATATGCAACCTTTTGCTACAAATAAATGATTTAATATTACCTGAGAGAAGGGGGATTCTTTTGAGCTTGTTCTCAGAGAGGCTTTAGTTGATAGAGGTGTGGCCTTTCTTGAAGAAGGAAACCATTTAGGTCTAGAATAGAGACCTAGTTGATCTTGCATGTAGTCATTGTAATGACTGGGAATTGCAACAAAGAGAGCATATAATGAGGGCCTCTTGGGTGGGTGCCGTGACATAAGGCGGATGCTATGGTTTAGGGGTGGGAAACTAGCAGTTTTGTTGCCAATTAGGTTAATGCACAAGGCAGTGAGGAAGTAGTTTCGATAGAGTTTTGAATTGGACCCTTTCTTGCTCTTGCTTGAGATTCACAAGCTAACACGCTAAGAGAACCAGTAGGTGTTAATAGTCTATCCTTCATGCAATTGTTTACTTCAAGGGAAGGAGATGCATGCCTTAGAAGTGCAACGCATGGTGTGCTCTATGAGTGATGTGTTGGGATCTCCCGGCACCAAAACACAAAACGCAACGGAAACAAGATCCCTCGAGCGATCCATGCGAAAGAAAAACTCGTACAAAGTTCATCTATCTAATAGATCTATCTAAAGTATATACCTTTGGAGCGTGCCCTTTCGCTTATCCCGCTCGTCCAAGATGCGCCGGATCTCTTACACGTTCAAGTGTCCGTGCCTCTATGCGTATCCACACGGACACGATCTCTCAACTTCGGGAAGAACTACCTTAGTTGTGTTAGCAACTTGAGGTAGTTCACAAGACCACCAAGAACCCCAAAGGGGTTTCGGCCAAGAGGGAGAAGAGAAAGAAGAAGAGGAAGGGAAGAAGGGAAAGCTCTCACTTATCATTCAAAATGACTAGACCCTCTTTTATACTCATCCCATGAATATGAAGAGTCTTTTGTCTCTTTGACTTTCCTTCATTAAAGCCAATAAAGAGCACATCTTTTCATGTGACTCTTCACCTTCTCTTCATCCAATGAAGATAGACTTTTTTCTTTCCTTCATTAAACACTTTAATGAATTTCCCCTGCAATTCCGACCAGGCCTCTCGAGCTCCCGACCAGGTCTCCCGACCAAGTCTGTCGAGCAAGTCGCCGAGCTCCCGACCTAGTCTGTCGAGCGCCGAGCTCCCGACCCAGTTTGTCGAGCGCCGAGCTCCAGACCCAGTCTGTCGAGCGTCGAGCTCCCGACCCAGTCTGCCGAGTTCCCAACTCGGCCTGCCGACCTAGTCTGCCGAGTTCCCAACTCAGGCTCCCGACCTAGTCTCCCGAGTTCCCAACTCGAGCTCTCGACCAAGTCCCTGAGCTCCTAACCCGGTCTCCCGACCCAAGTCTCCCAAGCTCCTATCCCGAGCTCCCGAACTCCCGAAGCATCATGTCCTTAGTGTGTGACCCAATAGGTTATCGTAACGCTGGCAATGCGCCTAAACGCTTTAGACACATAAGCAATGAGTGGCATCTAGCAATGCATCATTGCTACCCAAGTAACAAGAAAAGTCGAGATCCGACTAAACCTCCGTGACTATGATAATATATGACCTTGTCCTTCTATCCTTGATATCTAGATTGACCAATGAGGCATAGATCGTGTCATCCTCGATCAATCTGTGTTTCTTGATCCCCGAGTAGACTCACTCAAACAAATGAGCTCAATATCTCATATTGGCTCATTTGAGCATGGTCATGCGTTTTAGTAGTCCTACTCGATCAAGGGCCCCATAGATATCACTCCCATCATATGGGAGGGATAGATCTCATCTACATCACTCACATCCCTCCGCATAATTCATTACATACCCAGTGATCGCCTTTATAGTCCACCTTGTTACGGGTGGCATTTGATGATACCAAAGTACATAACTCCTTATGTAGGGAACCGTAGTGACTTCAGGTCTAAGGACTATTCATACTAATAGTCACATGAGAAAGTTTATGACACTCATATGACAATCTATGAAACTTTCTCATGGCGGGTCAATTCAGTACACATTCTCTAATGTATACCCATGTGTCAACTTGATATCACATATCCATGACTTGTGAGCTCAAGTCATCGATTGACCTACATGTCAGTCTCCATGCATTAATATTGTCCCTGAATATTAATGCTTGACTAGGAATAATTTAGTGTAGTGTTCTCTATATTATCTCACTATCGATTCAACCAATCGATATAATGTAGATAAGAACCTACTACACAAGGACATTATTATACTTAGTTATTTGACACAAATAATAAAGTAAGTATAATAACCAAACATGTCTTTATTAATGATAGAATATGATACAAAAGTCCCTAGTCAATCATCATATAATTGGCTTTAGGGCTCCTACTAACATGATGGGCATGGTGAAATGAAAGAAAATCGATGAGTTTGCGTGTAGTGAAGGATCGAGCTATGAATGGCAATGGCAAGTCCTCTCAATCTCCATTTGTTTAGCTATAGATCCCTTTATGCAGAAGATGGAGGATGATGGTAGACGATAATGGCTGGAGCATGCTAGGTGGAGTGGATATGACAATCAAAAGGCATGTGGGGGCCAGATCTTTGACAAAGGTGTTGTGGCTCGTTACGTGGAGAAGCTGTTGGGGAGCCCGATGCAGTGTGATGCGTGGACATGTTTCACAAAACACGCAGTGGAAGACAAATAATAATTAAACTAATTATTACAACACACGCACCACATGCATACAAAATACAACACGGCTAGACATAATCGTAGAATAAAATTTTACGAAACATAAATATACCTGACGAATCAACCAGCGACGCTTATCAAGCCTCGCCTCTATTTGTATCCACGCCAAGCTTCGTTGAGACTTAAGACGGCTTCACAAAGCCCGAATCGAATCTCTGCTTCGGTACTAACCTAAGTGGAGAGATGGAATGATCCAAGAGAGGGATCATGGCTCGATTCATGTCCAACGGCTGAAGCAACCCGACGACACAAATCGGCCGGCGACAACAACCTTTGTTGTTGCTATTTGGGCCGCTAATCACCGCTGTCCGGCGACGTGACCGGCGACAAGGGCTCCGGAGGTCGGAGAGGGGCCAACCGAGGGAGGGACAGCCGGCGGTGAGACCTTGCAACGGCACAAGGAGCTCCGATGGCTAAGAGGCAGGACAACAGCACTTTGCTACTATCCGTGCGTGAACGGAGGCCAGTCGGCCATCGTCAGACATTCGTGGGAAGGGGAGTGGCGCTAGGTGGAGCCAGCGGCAATAAATGTCGGCGACTGTCAAAGCTCCAGCAGCGCAAAGGAGGGGTGGTGGCGATAGGTTAGCGGCAAGGATAAGTGGAGGAAGAAAAAAACAAAACCAAAACCTAAAAATTAGGATTTTGCTTCATTATTGTTTTCTCCAAAATATATATATATATATATATATATATATATATATATAACAGGTTAGAGGAGCAAGTCCAAAACCCATATCCATTAACCCACAACCAATACCATTAGCTTTAAGTTTGGTTCAAAACCAATCCACTTGGTTCAATAACCAAATCTCTTTTAATTAAAACCACACCAATTTAGTTTATAATTAAACCAAAGAGGTCCAACTCATCTTCAAAAGACGTGGCTCATCTATGTTTCCATTCCGACAAATATCTTTTCATATTTGTCCTTCGTTTGGTCCAACCACTTAATCTCTCTCGATCTGAGAATCCAATTCTCAAACTTGTTTTAAGTCTTTCGAATAACACTCGTAGTGCGTGTGACCCAATAGGTTTCCGATTATATTGGTCATTCGTAATTAACCATTAATAGATCATAAGTAACACGTAGTAGTACATCATGACCCCCGATTCACCAGAAAATAAATAGTTGATCCCAAAATCATTTCTAAATCCTTCAGCAACTACAATGAGTCATATCTTGTTCTTTTTACCTGTCTTATACCCACTTGATTCAGGACAAAGTCTATGTGTCAGTCCCCATAGGCTGACTACATCACACCTAGTCCAAGTAATACTTTCTCGTCTTATGGATTCAAATTACTCAAACATATGTCCAAGAGTACGATACTCTTGACATATGATGCTTTGGCTAAAGATTTCAAGTAGCAATCCTGGCATGTGGCCATAGGGTATATGTCACCCTTTTACACGGAGCGATAAATCCTCTATGGGCTATCCAAACATCTTCGAGCACTTCGACTTATACCCAATCATCCTGGATCCACACCTCCAAGGAAATGTTTACTTAAGATATCAAATTATGAGTCTTCATGACCAAAATGACTTGAATACCTCAAGTCAAAGGAAATTCGCACTTAAGCTTCAATGAGATCTTCATTAACATATCTATATATGTATAGGACCATATGAAGTCTCATGGCAGGTCACTCCAATGATTAGTTACTCTTAACTAGCATCCTCATTTAACTCTCGACATCCAAATGTCTCTAGCCAATGAGGAGCAACTGCTTTGTTAAACCAAGAAGTATAACACGTGCTAGTCTTTCAGAATCGATAATGTCTCAACTGATCAATTCATCGACTAGGAATTATTTCAATACATAATTAGACATGTAGAGATACTCACTAGTTGTGATCCAATCACAAGTTCTCTCATGCTATGAATCGTATTACGGGCGTTCAATAAATGAGTTCAACATTCAATCATACACATAGAGATATGCACTAAAATAGTGAATATTTATTTATCCAATAAATAGTACATATCATAAGGTGACTGTCTTAAGACATCTCTCAACTATAACAAAAACAAATGACCTTATTGACAAGGATCGTTATAGTGTTGCAGTGGGATGGGTAATAACACAAGTTTATCGTAGATGGGGGAATCACAAGGCTTCTGGCAGCACTAAGAGAATAACAATTATGATAGGTCTCTCCTGAGAGCATTCGCACCAATCTAAGAAGACAACAAATCAAAAAAAAAAAATCTTGATGTTGCAAGCTATAGAGAGAGAAGATCAACAATAATACCAAGTAGGTCAACAAGGAATAAACAAAGATGTCATGGGTAAGAATGATGGAGGTCGAGGATTTGGGTTCATGACTTTTACACTAGGGGGCAATGCCAAGTCACATTGAATGTGTTGGGAAACACAACAAAGATCTTGTACAAAGGACAACCTGGTGCATGAAGCTCCCGTCATGTGAGATCCCAAGAAAGGGTCTATTATACGCAACCTTACCCTATAACAAAGATCTTGTACAACCAAATTAAATATCCAACCCTGATACTAATTGATATAACACCAAGAATAATTCAACTCAACAAAGAGAAAATATTATTAAACTAGAAGTTCAATATTAAATGAGATTCAAACCTCTATTATAAGATCAAAATAGAACCACATTATCATAAAAAGGCTAATTATCTCTCTAAAAATTATAATAAACTTTTGATGGCCTCATTTATTGCTAAAGAATATGACAAACTTTTAACATCTCTTGACAATAAAAAAAAATTACATATTTTCAAATATTATTTAAAAAAAAACTAAGTTAATACCAGTATTAAGCATCTTACTAAGAAAGAGTTTTGTTGGTTTCCATGAGATGGGTCAATAGCCTAGCATCTACAAGCCGAACTCCAAGAGGAGTTTATACTTTAAAAACCTAGGTTATGGCCCGGTAATAGGGAAACCACCATTTAAGGATTTTGGGGTTTTTGTGTGCTTTTGGTGAGGATTCATTTGGAGCACGAAGGGTTTAGAGAGATATTGGAAGGTTCAATTTATTTTCTCCATCAGCTACTATTTAGATAATATTTCAAGCTTAAGATGGCCAAATTTTTCATTGAGGATGACTTGCAAATAAATATTTTCACTAAGCTACATGGCATCTTGGATTCATGCATCAAGTATTTTCTTATAAGATTAGTACTTACATAGCACCACCAACGGCTGGAGCAATTGCTTTAAACAAGGACATTGCAGTCATTGCTATGCCATTTGCAGCACCTCTTTGTTCTTGAGACTGTAATAGTTTGTGATGCGAGATCATCATGCAATTCATAAGTAAATGGTTCAATTCTATACTGGCTAAGTTTTCTAATAAGAAAACAAGAAAATTTTAGCAACATTCAGAAAACATAGATATGATTTATCTGAGAGAATTACCACAGCATTGTTTTGCAAAATGAACAATCCAATTATGATAGATACCTGATAAAACAAGGAATTACTTATGATCAGACAAGGCAAGTAAATACTTACAATTAAAAATAAGTTCAAAGAATCCCACAACAATCCTACCTATAATTCAAAAAGAATAGAAATTACTTTACACTTGCAAATTGCAAAATCACCATGGGGGAAGTTACATTGTTAACAATAGGATTGAGATGATTAACCATTTATATAGTATCCCTCAACAGTCTTATATAATGATAGTTCAACTCATGCAACGTTATGGACAAGTGTTTGAAATATTGAGTTATGCTGCACAACATGACTGAAATATTTTGTTTCATTGAAAGATTGAAACACAGGAGTGTGCAACATAAGGTTTAATCATGAATAGTGTCGCCATACTCAATAGGGCTAGGTAGTAGAGTCATTTGCCTCAATCAGCACGAATAGAAACTATACAAATTTGTTCATAAAGACCACAATTATTTTTTTGGTCGCGGGAAGAGAGGAGAGTGGAGAGTAGACATATCGGTCCAAATGAAATTGTTGAAGGCTTGGAGCATTGAAGGAAGATTCACAGTGGATGATAGATCGAAATCCAATGGCATTGAAAAAGAACAGAAATAAGGTAGTCGAAGGGAATTTAACAAAGTTTCAAGTCTCAAAAATGGTTCAGTTTGGCAAAGGGGAGGAGGAGCGAAGAGCTGCATAGAAATCACAAACATCTCAGGAGGATAGTGCCATCCGCGTGAGATGCATTATATATAATTTAATATTATATATATATATATATATATTATATTATATATTTGTATCCTTATTTTATATAATTAATTAAAAATTTAAAGAATACAAAATAACATATATACATAATTTTATATTATTAATTAATACAATAAATAATCAAATATAATACAATATTAAATATAAACTATATTAATTAATATAATTAAATAAATAATATGAAGGGCAGTCTTGGTATAACAGCAAAGTTGACCTAGTGGTCATGGGTAATATAATAAATTTTATATAATTAATTAATATAATAAATAATAGAAAAATTTTATAATACATATTAATTATATACTATAATATGATTGGGTGAAACGCACGCCTCAAGCAACATCTTTTGTTAGTTGATATTCAAAAATTCGAAAGTTTCCAAAAGTTTATTTAAAAATTCATTGTGTAATCAAGGAGGAACAAAATGCAAAGAAATGTCGAATACAAAGAACTAAATGTGAAAAGTTTGATAGACGAACTTTTGGAGAACCCATCTACAATGAATTTGAAGGTCATGCCAATAATATTTTTAGCTACCCTTCATGCATCTTAACAAATATGGCATACTTATGTCACAATTAATGCTAGTGGAAGTGGCTCAATTATTGCAAATGAAAGTGGTTCTACAGTTATACCAACATTGGGAGAAGTGCAAGTGTTCATGTTCCTCATCATGAGATAACTTGGTTGTTTCTTTCCTTCCATGGGACAAAGGCATGCAATAGATACTACCAATATTAATGTGATGGCTTTCCCAAACTAAGACAATAAGCAAATGAGAATTCATGATGCCTACACAGAGGAGAATAAGATATCCTAAAATCATGCCAAATTTTCACTTTAATCAAATTCCACTTAATACAACAAATAAATACATACTTCCATAACATTGTGTCGAACATCTAAAAGTCTATAACATTGTGTCGAACATCTAAAAGTCTGATCCTAGTATCCAACATATATTGCCTAATAAATAGTATAATTCGAGACATAGGTTTAGAAGCAGTGTAAATGGTCGCAAATAATAATGCCCACTTCAAAAGTTTTGGAGAGTTATTATAGTGAAAACTTTTATCATTATCTTGGGCACTAAACGTAACAAACTATTATTGGATGATGACAGATATTGATATACTTGATATGGTGAAGTAGTGAAAAAGAGGCAATCATTAATAAAATTCCTTTTTAATCATCATTAGATTCCTTGATTGATGAGGAAATTTGGTAATGGAAATATTTTATAACTAGGAGCAACTACATTTACAACTCCATTCCTCTTATTAAAGTCATCGCAAAATAATGCCCAATTAAAGATTGTCACTTTTGAGGATTGGAAAGCCCCTTGGTGCTCTAGCACTACTGAGGATAGGGATTACATTATAGATATACTTATAGCAATAAGCCCCTATATAGGTTGTTCTTTATAAGGACAACATGGACAAAAAGTTACAAATAGGCAACATTAACCATTATTCACAAAGCAAAGCAAACAACAAAAATCCAAGAGACATCTACAATTATCAATCAAGTTATGTTCATATAATGACTAAAAGAAATGATAATCAAATGGGAAAAAGATATTTATTTGGTAGGTATGTAATTCTTTCAATAATAAAAATTGTTACTATTGATTATTAATAATAATATTATTTGACTGCCTTGATGACTAGAGCTTAATAAGATCTAATAGCAGTACACTCTGGTTTAAACAACTAATTGAATACCAATCTCAATAATTATATGAAATTGATATTACGGTGCACTAGCCTTTATCATTATGTTTATTGTGTAAACAAAGTTTAATTAGCACCCAATGAAATGCTCATACTGGAAAATAAATACTTATAAATTATAATAAGTAATAAATGGCAAATACAATTTTAGAAAATATAAAATTTTTTGATCTTATGATACTATGCTACAATCCTACAACCTGATCCTACAAATCCCTCTTGTTTCCATATAGACATCCTATATAAGAAGAAAAGTAGAAAACAGAAACAGAAATGGGAACTGGATTATATGATCCAATATATAAAAATTCTGGTTGCAACAACAAATGTGAATATGTAGAGAATGGTCCATTTAGCAGCAACACCATTGTCTGTGGTATTCCAAATAAATTTAAATTTATCTGATACCGTGTAGTTGAAGATACATCACTTTGTTGAGATTTAATTTGTCCGTTTTCAGAGGACAGTTGTGTGCATCGGCCTACTCACTTATTTTTTGCTAGGATAAGGTGCAGGTTAGAAACTCATACTATAAAGAAAACATCCACTGATCGAAAGTTCTAAGTAGAATGATTATGTCTTATAATAAAAATAACTTAGATCTTATTATCCCCTTTCATTAAGATATTATCAAATCTTCTTAAAAATTTATTAGATTACACTCAGTTGTGTCAGACAAATGGTGATAAGAAAACTCCTATTGGATCTAAATGATCCTAATCGTGTCACATTAGATACCAGTACATCCATCGATATCAACATAATCTGCTATATAAAAAGGGCATAGTATGGCAATCATTTAATATCAATATGAGGAGGAGATAGCATTAAAATTATTGGCGTCAATATAAATATGAGAGAGATATTGAATTTAGATTTACTCACAGAAAGAACATTCTTCATCAAAGATGCACAGTTCACTATCAATGTAAGTAGAAGTCCAGATAACTTAGTCATAAAGGGATAGGCCGCAAGCAAAGGTATAGATAAAGCCTGAATATTACAGAATAGAATGGATTAAATAAAAGCAAGTATATACCAGTTATGTAAAGAGAAGCTAGAAAACGTTGGTTCTTACTGCAGCAGCACGCATTAATTTGATTGGTCCTAGCAATTTCTCAGCTGAAGGATAAACAAGAAGTTGGTATACCAGAAGACCAAGTCCTATAAATACAACAAATACTCATATATTATGCTCCAATGCTGCAAGAGAACTTAAAAAGTGATAGAACGAGTCCTTACTCATAAAGCAGCATTGTTAAGAAGCAATGCCAGAATCATAAGTTGCATGAAAGTTAGTAGAAATAAAACAAGAGATGATTAGAATTAATATGGTTAGTAACTTAGAGTGATTGATTCAATGCTTATAGGAAAGTCACCTAGTGCATCAAATATATTCTTTTAAATATATCTTGTTAGCTTTCAACTGCAGGACATTGCAACTATTGAGAACTGAGTTTTAATACATCGCTCATTAGAGTTATAGCCACTGTGTTTGAAAACAAACTTTGAATCAAGAAATTTTGGATGCTACAAGAAATCCAAGGTTTCAGAATAGTTTTCTACTGAAGTACATATAACTAGTGGCTGACAGATGCTATATTATCATTCTGAATTCCCCAAGCATTTACTATACTGGATGAATAGATTATATGAGTATTACACGCCAATCCTTGTTCTCCTCTGACTCTGTTTTAGGTTAGAGAAAGTTATGTTGCAAGTTTCTGCTGTCAAACTCAAAGAAAATGAGGGTAGAAACTATGACAAACTCAGAAAAAATAAGGATGAAAAACTCTGCTTTCTCCTCTAGAGAATCCCTCTTTAAATAGTATGATACATAATTACAGTTATACAATCATGAAAATCTGCGCCATTAATGTTAATTATGTGCAATTAATGCCAAATATTTTGCCCATTAATAGCAAATCTGCGCCATTAATGTCAAATCATTGTGCAATTAAATCTGCATCATTAATGCCTAATCATTGTGTAATTAATGTCAAATAATTTACCTATCAATTCTATTGACAGCAAATCTGCATCATTAATGTCAAATCATTGTGCAATTAATGTCAAATATTCTGCCTATCAATTCTCTTGACATCCCCCCTCAAATTGATGCTGGTGAATTTACAAGCATCAATTTGCCAACGAGAAAATTATGTCGCTGTCGTGTCAAGGATTTTGTGAGGATATTAGCTAGTTGAACAAATATTGAAACATGAGGGAGATAGATAATTTTGCGGTCATAAGCTTCTCTGTGGAATGACAGTCGACCTCCATGTGCTTCGTTCTTTCATAGTATACAGGATTTGCTACAATCTGTATAACACTTGTATTATCAGCCTGCAATGGAGTTGGTTGTGCTTGCGAATAACCAAGTTCTGAAAGAAGGCCCCGTAACCAAATAATCTCAGAGCATACTGCAGGCATCGACCGATATTCTGCTTCAGTGGAGGATCAAGACACCGACTCTTGTTTCTTGCATTTCCAGGAGATAGGTGCATCTCCTAAAAACATACACCAGCCAGTAGTAGACTTCCGTATGTCCGGACATCCAGCCCAATCAGCATCACTATATGCTTGAAGTTGTATTGTCGCATCTGTAGGAAAGAAAAGACCACGCCTGGGAGCGGCCAGTAAATATTTAATGATTCGTTGTACTGCTGAAAAATGTAAGTGTCTAGAATTTTGCATGAATCTACTGACTGTGTGGACAACAAAAGAGATATCAGGTCGTGTGATGGTTAGGTAGATAACACTTCCAACTAGTTTCCTGTATAAGGTTGGATCTTGTAGGAGTTCACCTTCATCCTGCCTCAACTTTATATTAACTTCCATAGGAGTATCTACTGAATTTGCATTAGT
Organism: Boesenbergia rotunda; assembly: GCA_024364735.1. NCBI lineage: Eukaryota > Viridiplantae > Streptophyta > Magnoliopsida > Zingiberales > Zingiberaceae > Boesenbergia > Boesenbergia rotunda. The sequence continues at coordinate 337,413 of JAGFNQ010000880.1, read as the reverse complement.
GAGACCAACTAGCTGAATTAGATCCTGAATATATTTGTGCTGAGTGACAAAGATGTCTTTTTGTTGGAAATGTACTTCTAATCCCAAGAAATAAGTTAGTTGTCCAAGATCTTTCATGTGAAAAGTTGTATGCAACAATTGTTTGATTGTAGTGATAGTCGCTTGATTCGAGCCTGTGACGACAATGTCGCCCACATAAACAAGGAAGTATCACAATTCCATTTGAGGTCCTTTGTAAAAAGAGAGATGGATTATAGTTGCTTTATATAAAGAAAAAACCAAGTAGTGTTGTTCTAAACTTTTCAAACCACACTCTTGGTGCATATTTTAATCCATACAAAGAACGTTTTAGTTTGCAAACAGTATTGGGTAATGGTGAGGGCATACCAATAGGAAGTTTGATGTAAACTTCTTCTTTGAGGTTCCCATGAAGGAAGACATTTTTGACATCGAGCTAGTGAATTTGCCAAGATTTAGAGGCTGCAATGGCAAGAATAGTTCTCACAGTAGTCATTTTGGCCACAGGTGCAAATGTCTCTTCATAGTCTAGGTCAAACTATTATTTCCAAGAACAACCAATCTAGCCTTGTATTGATCAATCTATTAATCCATCTAAACATAGTTTTAAAGTGAATACAAATTTACTGCCAAGAGATTTAACAGATTGAGGACATGGAACAATGTCCCATGTCTGATTTTCCTCTAGTGCCAAAAGTTCAGTTTCTATAGCATCCTGCCAACATTTATGCGCCATGGCCTGCTTATATAAAGAAGGAATAGGAACAGATGCTAAAATCGCTGTCAAAGATAAAGGTTTAGAAAAACCATACTTTTCCGGTGGTTTACGAACGCGAGTACTGCGACGTAAAAAAGCTGGTTCTGGTTGAAGAGCTAGATCAGTAGTCAGAGAATGATCGGGAGAGGGCCTCGGATAAAGTAAAGGTTGTATTAGTGGAACAGGTGAACGTCTCTGGTAGACCAATAAAGGTGGAGAGGCTTGTTCTCCTGCAGAATTGTTAGGAAACAATGGCAAAACAGATTTGGATGTAGAAGAGCTAATGCCTTGGTTAGTAGCAAAAAAAATATGTATCTTCTTGGAAGATGATATTTCTAGAAACCCGAATCCTATGTAAATGAGGATCATAGCATAGAAAACCTTTTTGATGGGTTGAGTAACCAAGAAAAGCACATTTAACAAATTAACCTGTGAGTTTAGTGTGTTTAGATGAACATAACAGACACAACCAAAGGTGCGAAGGGTGGAATAATTGGGTGGCTTACCAAATAACCTTAAGAAAGGAGAATCATTGTTTAATGCTTGAGACAGCAGCTGATTTATAAGGTGGACAACAATTGAGAGAGTTTCACACCAAAACCGAGAGGGTACAAAGGAGTCCAACATTAAGGTACGAACAACATCAAGAAGATGACGATTTTTCCTTGTTGCTATCCCGTTTTGTTGCGGTGTAAAAGGACATGATCTTTGAGATAATATACCATGTTCCTGCAAGAACTCTTTAAATAAGTGAGATTTGTATCCCCCCCCCCATTGTCAGAGCGTAAAACCTTAATGTTTGATGAAAATTGAGTTTGAACATAAGCATGGAAGAATTTGAATGCAGAGAATGCTTCAACTTTAGAGCACAAAAAATATACCCATGTGAAACGACTATAGTCGTCAATAAACGTAATAAAGTACTTGCAATGTTCATGAGATACAACAGGCACTATTTCCCATAGATCACTGTGAATTATGTCAAATGGCTGATGTGCATTTGATTGATGAACTGGAAATGGTAGAATTTTACTTTTACCAAGTCTACAAAAATTGCAATCAAATCGAACATCACGAAGAGATGAGGAATTATTATTGCCAACAACTCCAAATTTCATCAAGTGATGAAGAACATTAGAATTTGGATGACTAAGACGCTTATGCCATAATTGGAAATTAACAGTTGCAGAATTACAAGAAATATAAGATTAAAAAGGATAAGAGGACAACAATGAATAAAGAGGAAAAAGACGTCTAAATTTAGGCCCCTTCGCGATCTTCTTCCCTGATTTTTTTTATCTTACACAGGACAACCAGATTTTGAGAATTCAACTCTGTAATCATTGTCAACTAACTGACCAACTGAAATAAGGTTACTGCCCAGGTGAAACATAAACATTGGTAAAAGATGATGAAATATCACCAATTACTGTGATAGGTAAAGTGTTTTCATCGGTGGTATGTATTTGCAAATTACCAAAGTAATCTGTAACATTGGTAAGAGCAACAGCATTGTTAGTCATATGATTTGATGCCCAGAGTCGAAATACCAAGGAGAACACGATAAAGAAGCGGTACCTGAAAGACCTAAAGCAGAAAATGCCGAAATGATCATTTGTTGAACCATTTCAAGTGTCAAAGTTGGCACATAATTAGGCAAATTTTGATCCACAAAAACTGGAGAAGGAGAAGGACCAATAAAGGCAGTGAAGGTTGTTGCATTTCTCCTCGGTGGTCTGATTGGACATTCTTTAATGATGTGACCATCTTTTTTGCAGTAATTGCAAAATTTTTTAGGACAATGGGAAGCAAAGTGTCCAAGGCTTTTGCAGCAAAAACATTGGACAGTGCTCATGTCTCGCCCTCGTGGTCTGCCTTGTGCGGCATATGCCACAGGAACGGAGGTTGATTTTTGTTGTTCCATGGTTGTCTGAATGAGGAGACGTTCTTCACGAAGCAGTTCATTTAGGCATTCATCCAAGGAGGGGACAGCAGCCCTGTTCATGAGATTGGTCCGAATGCCCTCAAAATCATATCTCAATTTCATAAGAAATTGATCTCGTTTTGTGGTGTCATGAACTTTATGGACTGTAGTTTGTCCGTCAGTTGACAAATCTTTATATACAATGTCAGCATATTCAACCCAAAGATTTATGAAATAAGAATAGAATTCAGAAATTAAGAGACTATCCTGTTGAAAAATGACAATTTCATGTTCAAGCTGGAACCTGCGAGCAGTGTTGTTCTAGCTATAAATTTTCTGCAGGTGTGCCCACATCTTAGCTGCGGTGGTGGAGGGTTTGAGATTGAGGACGATATTAGGCTCGACAGAGTCTATGATCCAAGTCATAACCTGTGCATCTTTGAACTCCCATTTGGCATATGCCTCCTTATGCATAGTTTTGTCAGGGGCAGAATTGGTTCCGTCAATATGACCCAAAGCTCCTTACCTTTGGTAAAGATCTGGAACTGGAATGCCCAGGTAGTGTAGTTCTTTCCATTAAGAGGAACGAACAGGATATCATGTTTTTCAGTAGACATGATTACAAGGGAAAAGAAGAATGCAGGAGAAAAAATAAGAAGCTGGAGAAATCGCTAGGAACTAGGATTGACTTGAAAAATGACAGGGGGAAAAAAACTAGGTTTGGATCGAAACTGGCTCTGATACAATGTCAAACTCAAAGAAAATTAGGGTAGAAATTATGACAAACTCAGAGAAAATAAGGGTGAAAAACTCTGTTTTCTCCTCTGGAGAATCCCCCTTTAAATAGTATGATACATAATTACAGCTATACAATCATGGAGATCTACGCCATTAATGCCAAATTTGTACAATTAATGCCAAATATTCTGCCCATTAATATAGCAAATCTGCGTCATTAATATCAAATCATTGTACAATTAAATCTGCATCATTAATGTCAAATCATTGTGCAATTAATGTCAAATAATCTGCCTATCAATTCTATTGACAGCAAATCTGCGTCATTAATGTCAAATCATTGTGCAAGTAATATCAAATATTCTGCCTATCAATTCTCTTGACATCTGCGACCTAAAACAGTAGCCAATCGGCTTCAAGCAATACCTTCTTTACAACGAGAAAAGATTGATCAGGTCCTTGTTAAATTGCGATTAGGCCTCCAAATAAATGGTATATGCATGGGACGATATATATTATAGAGGTAGATAAAATATGCTTTCTAGCATTAAGAGAAAAAATGAAGAAAAATTGATATAGTGGATAAAAAAAGGTTCCCTTAAACTCATTGAACATATGTTTTAAAATTGTTTTGACAAAAATTACCTTGAGAGAAAAAAATATTTGAGATCCAATTCAAATCAGCTTTGTTTTAAAAAATTGTTTGATGACGGAAGTGCAAGAAAATAATTTGAAAGAAAAAATTGGAACCTAATTCAAAATTATTTAGAAGTTTCTAATTAACTGCAAATTGAATTAATTTGTATACAAGTTACTTGTTGAGAGAGACTCAGAATGAAATCTAACGCCGGGCAAGATAGTGATTATCAAGAAAGAGGGTTTGAGGAGAAGACAAGAAGAGATAACCACCGTCCTATAAGTTTCTCCGAAAAAAGGAGAATTTTTATCATAATAAAGGATTAATTCCTTAACAACTATATAAGTGTTTATATAGACTCTAAATCTTAAACCCAAATATAGAAAGAAATTTTAATATATAGTCTATAATTCCTATTGTCTAAAAGAAGGAAAGAAATTCTAAGAGAAAGGAAGAAATTATTAAAAACTCACAATCCTAAATTCCTATACAAACTTAAAATATAAAAAGATAAAAATTACTAAAAAATATCTAAATACCAAAAATATGAAAATTATCAAAATAATAATAATAATAATCTATGGATCTTCCTGCATCAGTCATCCCGCATTGAATAGAATTCATCCTCGAGTTCTAGTTTCAAGTTGTAACCCAAGAGGAAGATCCTCTGGCACCAAATCGACAAATATTTGTTTTGGATAAATGTGTGCTCCTTTTCGTAGGATGTGTGTACACAGTTCCATCTGTAATCGTTCTCCTCTGATCTTTGATAGACATTAAGAAATCAAGAGCTATCAGGTTCCACTCAGATGCAGAATTTTCAATCGCCATTTCATGTTTTTTTCAAGAGCATCTTGAAAGTTGACTCGCTCCTGTTTGGACTTATCCAATGCTTCCTCATGACTTTCTTGATTCTTCATAATAGTCATCTTCAAGCCCTCAATCTGAGCATGGGAATCCTTAATCTCTGATCTTTCTTGTGTTACATGTGCTTCTGTTGATACTTCATGCAGTGATGAAGCCAAGCCTTCCATTGCCTTGTTAGTTTTGTCAAGTTCACACTGAGTTACAGCTAGCTCATCTTCCAATTTTTTCTTTTGCCCTATTATATCCAACCCGACAACAATCGATTGTGATCCAATAAGTACACAACCAGAAAGTGATGAGTTATAAACTAAACAGTCTTCTCCAATAAATATTCCAGGTGCAATTTTGTTGGAAAAAATAACAGCAGATGCAGCAATATCACAGGTAGTTTCTGACTTAGAACACAAGTGTTTATAAGCTGCTGATGCTGAGTTATAACCCCTTAAGTGATCAAGTGCTTTAGATGATGTACCACAGTGTAAGAATGACAACTCAAATGCACAAAAACTGAACATCCTCTGCTTTCCCAAAGCGCTGATAAGTTTTTCATGACCTCAACCACTCATATTTAACAGGTACCCATGCTGATACCAATTCCTCATTTAAGCTCATCTCTTTTTGAGAATTAGCAAGTCCACATATCATTGTTTGACTTGAAGAGCAGGAAATCTTAACAAGCTCAGCCCATGCGTTTCCAAACTTACCATCATTAAAGCAATCAGTGCACAAATCAAAATCTGCATGCGTTTGCCAATAGAAATTCTTTCTAGAGCAATCAGCTGAGAAAGAGTTGCAATGGGAATCAACACCAACTCGCCTACCAAATCATCACTTAGGCTAGATTCTGGAAGCAAAGATGAAGGCTTAGGTAGCAAGGATTCATATTTATAAGCAATATGGGGAAATGACTTTCAAATTGATACAACTTATCAACGAAAGATGATGCTTTATCTTCATCATAGGCATCAGCTGTGATAGCTTCAGATTTATCTGGTGGGAAAGGATGGAAATTTATCAGACCCCAGTGGTTCAAGAATTCGAAGACCTCTTGCCCGACATCCATATTTCTGACAAAGAGCCTAGAAAAATCATTAAGCTCAATATGTGCCTCTAAATCAGAATGAACTTTCTTCATGATAGAATTCCTAATCACCATGTAAACTTCAGGCGTCCTGTTCACAAACTTCCCATAGAAAAAAGAATGCAGGGTATGCTCCTCCACAAGATGAACCATCGTCCATGAGAACCATCCAGCAAGAGTAGGAACGGTATGAACCTTGGCACCCCTTGAACGAACGGCTTCAAACTCCTTATCAACGAGTTGCTCCTCAACTACCTCCTCTGCAACCCACCTTCTCAAGTCAATCCTCGAACCATAGTCACTGGTTCCAGAAAAGACTAGGAGGGTGGTATCATATTCGTCCAGAAGAATGTTGAAAATATAAATCAGATTAACGTTATTGTGTGCATGAATATTAGAGGTCTTTTGGAGGATTCATGAATGACTCTTCGATGATGCATGTATATCATTTATTATTGATTCATGTGTTTGTATAGATACCCTTGGGTATTCCCTATAAATACCCTATGTATTCATCAATAGTCCCCACGGGATGGACTGATAGTTAGTGCGTGGGTGTTGCCACCTTAAGATCTGGAGGTCAAAACCTAGCAAAGCCAGTGTGCCCACCCTCCTCACGCACTAGCCATAGCATCTGGGCTAGTAGCCCCCGTGATTTATCTCCTCCATGTTAGCCCTAGGATGGGTTGGCGAGGTCGTTGGGGGCAAGCGAATCGCCTATGTATTCATCAATTCAAAGATGCAGTAAGAGTTAGTTTTTTCCACTCTTGAGGGTTATAGTTTTCATGCTTTCCATTTTCTAAGAAACTGGTATCAAAGCCCACCATTTTGTGTTTGGAGACAAAAGCTTGAAGGAATGATGTCGCTTGGAACTCCATTTGTTGTTCCATCTCTCACCAAAGAAAATTATGATAATTGGTGCATAAGAATGAAGGCTTTGTTTAGAGCATATGAAGCTTGGATCCTGTGGAGAATGGAGTTGATGAAAATGAGGCATCCGCCAAGAAGGACCAAAAGGCGCTCACCCTCATCAATCAAAGTTTGGATGAAAAGATGTTCGAGAAAATTGCTGCGGCAACTACATCCAAGCAAGCATGGGAAACTCTTCAAGTTTGATTTAAAGGTGTTGATAGAGTGAAGAAGGTACGTCTCCAAACATTGAGAGGAGAGTTTGAATGTCTATGCATGAAGGATTCCGAATCTATTTCGGATTATTTCTCAAGAGTATTGGTTGTCACAAATTAATTGAAAAGATATAGAGATGATATAAAGGATAATTGAATTATTGGGAAAATTTTGAGGTCTTTAGATCCAAAATTTAATTATATCGTAGTTGTCATCGAAGAGTCTAAAGATCTAGACACCATGACCGTTGATGAATTTGCTTGATCTTTACAAGCACACGAAGAAAGTTTAATAAAACCGATTCAAGAATCGGTTGAACAAGCCTTGAAAGCAAAGCTATCATTGAAGGACACAAACCAAGGCATATCCCAAAGAGGCCGCGGACATGGAGGATCTCGAGGCCAAGGCCAAGGTCGAGGCCATGGTCATGGAAGAGGTAGACAAGGTGACAAAAACTTCTCATATAATAATGAGACGAGTCAAAACTTCAATCAAAGAAGAATTCGTGGAAGGGGTAGAAGTCGTGGTCATCAAATGAGGTATGACAAATCTGAAATTGAGTGCTTTACTTGTCATCGTCTTGGCCACTATTCTTGGGAATTTAGTAACAACATGGAGAAGGCAACCAATTTTGCGGAGAGCAATGATACAAAAGAAGATTCGGGCTCTACTCTGCTGCTAGCTTGCAAAAATGTTCAAGATGAGAATGAGAGTTCATGGTATCTTGATTCCGACGCAAGTAGCCACATTTGCAGAAGGAGAGATTTGTTCATGGAACTTGATGAATCAACCGATGGAGATATAACTTTTGGCAACTCTTCAAAAGTTCAAGTAAAAGGAAAAGGTATGATGCTGATTCGTGCAAAAGATGGAAGTCATCAATTAATTTCCAATGTATTTTATGTGTCGGCCATGAAAAATAACATTTTGAGTTTGGGCCAATTATTGGAAAAGAATTATGATATTCACTTAAAAGATAAATACTTGACATTGAAAGATGAAAGTGGCAGATTGCTTGCTACACTACCCGTGACAAAGAACCGAATGTTTTTGCTAAATATTCAAAGTGATGCTCCTATGTGTTTGAAATCTGGTTTCAAAGATTTATCTTGGCTATGGATCATGAGATTTGGGCATTTGAACTTCGATGGGCTAAAGATAATGAGCAATGGAAGAATGGTGAAAGGATTGCCCTCCATAAACCATCATAATCAACTTTGTGAAGGATGTCTTTTTGGCAAGCAAGCGAGAAAGAGTTTTCCAAAAGAGTCTTTAACAAGGGCTCAACATCCATTGGAGCTGATACAGTCCGATGTGTGCGGACCAATCAAGCCATCATCACTCGGTGAGAATAATTACTTTGTGCTTTTGATTAATGACTATTCTCGGAAAACTTAGGTGTATTTTTTAAAGGCAAAATCAGAAGTGTTTGGAACTTTCAAAATGTTCAAATTAATGGTGGAGAAACATAGTGGCTATCAAATTAAAGCTCTTTGGTCCGATAGAGGTGGAGAATTCACCTCAATGAATTCAAGCTTTTTTGTGAAGAAAATGGCATGCATCGCCCCATGACGACTCCATATTCACCACAACAAAATGGAGTGGCAGAGAAGAAGAACCAAACTATTCTCAACATGGTGGGGAGTATGTTGAAAAGCAAGAACATGCCAAATAATTATTTGGTCGAAGCTGTCTCGTGTGCAGTATACTTGATGAATCGGTGTCACATTAAGAGTGTTCATGGTATGACGCCTCAAGAAGCTTGGAGTGGATACAAACCAAGTGTTTCACACTTGAGAGTATTTGGGAGTATTGCCTACACGCATGTTCCTGATAAAAAAAAACGAAGCTTGATGATAAAAGTGCAAAGTATCTCTTCATTGACTATGATCAAAGCTCTAAAGGTTACAAGTTGTATAATCCAAGCAATGGGAAGATTGTTATTAGCAGAAACGCCGAGTTCGATGATGCAGGTGTTTGGGAGTGGAGTGCTACAAAGAAAGAGAGAGGACATAGTTCTTTCCTTGATGATGATGATGAGGAAGAAAGCATGGCACCACCTAATACCCCACCACCGACATCACCACAAAACGCACAAATAAATGAAGCAAGCTCAAGTGAAGGGCCTCGAAGATTCAGAAGTTTGAGTGACATTTATGATGCTACTAAAGAGGTAAATTTTAGTGATTTTACTCATTTTTGCTTACTAGTAGAAACCGAGCCTGTAAGTTATGACAAAAAATGGAGAAATGTCATAAATGAAGAAATCCAAGCAATCAGAAAGAATGACACATGGGAGCTAGTATCATTACCGGATGGCAAGAACACAATTGGTGTGAAGTGAGTGTACAAAATAAAAAGAAATGCATAAGGCGATGTTGAAAAATATAAAGCAAGATTGGTTGCCAAGGGGTACAAGCAAAAGGTCGGAATTGACTACAATAAAGTATTTGCACCCATTGCCCACCTTAAAACAATTCTGTTGATTATTTCTATAGCAGCTCAAAACCGTTGGAGAATTCATCAAATGGATGTAAAATCCGCATTTTTTAATGGAGACATGGAGAAAGAAGTCTATATTGATCAGCCTTTGGGTTATATAGTACCCAACGAAGAAAAGAAAGTGTTCAAATTGAAGAAGGCTCTCTACAGTTTGAAGCAAGCTCCTCATGCTTCGAATTGCAAAATTGATAAATAGTTTCGAGCAAATGGTTTCATCAAGTGTCCACATAAACATGCTCTCCATGTAAGTAATGATAAAAATGGTGATATGTTATTTGTTTGCTTGCATGTGGATGACTTGATTTTTGCAGAGAATAATCCAAAGATGTCTGAAGATTTCAAGAGAGCTGTGACAAAGGAATTGAGATCACGGATATTGGCATAATGTCCTAATATCTTGGGATTGAAGTGAAGCAACAAGAGGATGGCATATTTATTTCTCAAGAAGGATATGCGAAAAAAAATTCTTAAGGAGTTTGATATGAAAAATTGCAAGCCGATCGGGACACCTGTGGAATGCGGGATCAAGCGACACATGAATCAAGATGGTAAAAAGTTGATCCAACATTATTCAAAAGTCTTGTTGAAAGCTTGAGGTATCTGACTTGTACTAGATCGGATATTCTTTTAAGCGTCGGACTAGTAAGTCATTACATTACTCACATTTGAAAATTGCCAAAAGAATTCTTCGCTACATCAAAGGTATAATTAATTATGGGATCTTATATGATTTCTCGGACAACTTTAAGCTTGTTGGCTATTGTGATAGTGATGGGCCAGTGGTATTGATAGTCGGAAAGGTACTACCGGATTTGTCTTCTTTATGGGAAATTCAGCTTTTACTTGGAATTCTAAGAAGCAATATATTGTAACTCTTTCTACTCTTGAGGCGGAGTATATAGCTGCTGCTACTCGTGTTTATCATGTTGTTTGGCTAAGGAGTTTGTTGAAGGAATTGAATTTGACACAAAAACATCCGATGGAGATTTATGTTGATAATAAATCCGCAATTGCATTAGCCAAGAATCCGGTGTTTCATGAAAGGAGCAAGAATATTGATACAAGATATCATTTTATTCGAGATCGGATATCGAAGAAGTGAAGCTCGAGTACGTGAAGTCACAAGATCAAGTTGCCGATATCTTCATGAAACCATTGAAATTTAATATTTTTAATAAGCGGTGGTTTTTACTTGGAGTAATAAATCTGATTTAAGAGGGGATGTTGAAAATATAAATCAGATTAAAGTTATTGTGTGCATGAATATTAGAGGTCTTTTAGAGGATTCCTGAATGATTCTTCGATGATGCATGTATATCATTTATTATTGGTTCATGTATTTTTATAGATACCTCTTGGATATTCCCTGTAAATACCCTATGTATTCATCAATTCAAAGATGCAATAAGAGTAAGTTTCCTCCACTCTTGAGGGTTATAGTTTTCATGCTCTCCATTTTCTAACAAAGAATCGGCTGTCGACATAGTGGAAAGCACATACGTCGTTGTGTTGATTCTTTCCTCCCTTTTTAGAGGAACCAGTGCTCATGGATGACCACACAATCGCATTCTTCACAGGTAGTTCAGCAAACATCTCCCTTGCATCACCTGGTAGAAGGGAGTGGGGCGGTGCTTCGATATCACCACTTCTGCTACTGCTTGGGCCAATGTCGTCATTAGGCTTCTTTAGGATGAATTTCAGTAGCCCTGGCTTCCGGTTTGGAGTAGGTAACGGTGTCAAAGTAGTAGGGTCGCCGCGCCGCCTAGGGATCTTGATCACTAGCACCGTGGCAGCTGAGCTCTCCTCGAGGCGTCCTCCCTCGACGAGATTAGAAAACTCTCTCGTTTGGCGTGGCCGGTGGCCTCCTCCTCCCCTACTCTCGCAGAGGGCCGCAAGCATAAAGCAATCCTGCTCGCACGCGATCGAGAAGAAATAGGTTCTCATTGATGGCTATCCGCCTCTCGTAGAGGACAGCAGGGAGCAGTGACAGACATACGAGCAAGAGGGAGATCCGCCACAGCCACACTCTGATCCGCTTGCTAATGGTTGCCTTGAAGGTCCTGAAACGGTGAAACGAGCGGAAGAGGACCGAGATCGATCTCTTTGACATTGTCGACGAAGACCACGTGGAAGAAGAGGAATCCCTCCGGTGCCGCAATACCACCAGGAGGAGGAGATCAAGGGGAGGCGTTGACTGCAGGTGTCACCATGGAAGCACGACACACTTTCTTCTAGTTATGATGTTGATCGAATGCTGGTTTCGATTTCTTTTCATTGGCCACGACATTGACTTTGACTTTGACCAATTTATTTTGCCTCTTTGGGCCCATGTCCTAATATATCCTCTTGGAAAAAAACTAACCAAGTTAGGTAACGTCGAATATATTGTCTTGGAGAACAAATGGAAGGTGTTTCCGTCCAGCGAGTACGTCAAAGCTATCATCCTCCATGGCAAGACCTATTCATCCCTCAAGCAGAATTTCAGTGTGACCAAAAAGAAGAAAATATTTTTTCATCTTCTCCTAATCCTTGATCTCGACTTTGCCTTGTCGGACTCGTGAGTGTCGCAAGTGCTCCCACCATGTCGATGCTGAACCTTTGAGCTAGATGACAATCAGCTTTACCTTCATCCGATCCGAAACATGTTTAAGAACCGCTGCACTTTTTTTGATCTAATCAACAATATTCTCTGTTTGTGAGGTACCTTAAAATTCGGGTAGAACAACTAGAAATACATGGTCTCCATGTTGATCCTCTCCACCACGTACCTCCCGATTTTCGAGATTTCGCTCTGCCGCAACTACATGATGGGTTAAATCGGCGACTGGAATCTATAATTCTTAATGGTCACACTTATGGTTAAATCTGCAACTTGTCTCCGTAAATCCTCAATCACGTCTTGAGTGCTACGACCATGGTGCGAGGCTTAGCCGGAACTTGCTTGGCACGACCACGAGCACCGCCACGACAACCTTCCATTGGATCTGACACTCGACTTCCTCAAATCGAACGCTGTTAGCTCTAATACCAACAACGCCGGGCAGGACAGCAATTATTCTGCAAGTTTGTCAAGGAGGGGTTTGAGGAGAAGACAAGAATAGAAAATCACCGTCATCTAAGTTTCTCCGAAAAAAAGAGAATTTTTATCACAATAGAGGATTAATTCCTCAACAATTATACAAGTATTTATATAGAATCCAAACCTCAAACCCAAATATAGAAAGAAATCTTAATATATGATCTATAATTCCTACCATGTAGAAGAAGGAAAGAAATTCTAAGAGAAAGGAAAAAATTATTAAAAAATCACAATCCTAAATTTCTAAACCAACTTAAAATATAAAAAAGATAAAAATTACTAAAAATATCTTTAAAATCAAAAATAACTTAAATACCAAAAATATAAAAATTATCAAAAATAATAATAATAATTTATGGATCCTCTTGCATCAAAATCAATTCAATTAGGAAGCAAAATGAGAAAAATACAACTTTTAGGAAACTATTTTAAATTAGGCTCTAGACTTGTATGAATGTTTCTAGAACTTAAACATTAGATTCTGCCAAAACGAATTAGTTATTGATTATTTGGTGCTAGTGGAAGTGAAGAGTACGAATGGAACACATTCACTTCAACAGAATTTATTCTTTAAGATTTAACAAAAATTAAATAAAAAAAAAGGGTAAAAGAGGCCGTCCTTTTGATATTATGTCAACATGAACCCCTCTCTGAGAATTCTATTAAAAGGGAGCAATTTTATTTTCTTTTCTTTTTTGACAAAACTAGATCATAGTGAAGACATGTGGCACATGATATAGGATCCCATTAGCTGTTGATCTGTACAACATAAGGGAATGATCTAGAATCTTATCTCAAATATGGAAATGATCTAAATAAGATTCTTCACCGTCATAAATTAAAGAGAATTAATCTGACTATAAAAAATAATATCCAGTTACCAACTGAACATGCACAAAAATATTGGATAGATAGAAAAGAAAACACCTAGGTGAAAGACGAATGGAAGTGGAGCTAGTGGAAGTGGAGAGTACGAATGGAACACATTCACTTCAACAGAATTTATTCTTTAAGATTTAACAAAAATTAAATAAAAAAAAGGTAAAGAGGCCGTCCTTTTGATATTATGTCAACATGGAACCCCTCTTCGAGAATTCTATTAAAAGGGAGCAATTTTCTTTGAGAATTAGTTATTGATTTATTTGGTGCTAGTGGAAGTGGAGAGAATGAATGGAACACATTCACTTCAACAGAATTTATTCTTTAAGATTTAACAAAAATTAAATAAAAAAAAGGTAAAAGAGACCGTCCTTTTGATATTATGTCAACATGGAACCCCTCTTTGAGAATTCTATTAAAAGGGAGAAATTTTCTTTTCTTTTCTTTTTTGACAAAACTAGATCATAGTGAAGACATGTGGCACATGATATAGGATCCCATTAGCTGTTGATCTGTACAACATAAGGGAATGATCTAGAATCTTATCTCAAATATGGAAATGATCAAAATAATATTCTTCACCGTCATAAATTAAAGAGAATTAATCTGACTATAAAAAATAATATCCAGTTACAAACTGAACATGCACAAAAATATTGGATAGATAGAAAAGAAAACACCTAGGTTAAAGACATGACTTGATTTAACAATTCATTGAAGAATTGAAATTTGAAGCATGTCAAATTCGTGCAGATTCAATCAGATCATGTAAGTGTGGTAGCACAAGGTTGTTGATTGATATTATAATTATATGGAAACTACTTATCATGTATTGGAAATTGAAATATGAGGAACATGCTATTATCCAGAAAAGATATCAATAGACAGGTTAGCTACTACTGAGTTTGATTGGATGAGTGCTAATCCCAAAAACTTAAAAGCAACTAGAGAGAGAGCTCAATTTATTTCCAGTATGGATGAGCAGATTGGACTGAACAAGTATAGACCAAGTCCATCACATGGACTGACTTTAACTTAGTTGGGTGCTATTTTAAAATACTGAGACTAGTGCAGAATTTAGCATATAATCTCCTACTCTAGTATATCACAGTATGTTTGCCTCAGTATCACTTATCTAAATATCTAAAGAATATTTTTAAAAATATCAAGAAATACTGGAATCTACTAAACAAACTTCAAATGTCTCCTACAAGAACCAAATAATCATATCTATCCTTGACAATATTATCCTGCAAACATGTAAGCATAATTTTGCAAATATATTGCAGTCAGGACAAGTGCCTCAAATTTGATAAATTAAATTATTCATTTCCAAGTACCAATCAAGTGATAAACTAGGGTAGGAACTAATCAATCTCTTGAACCTGTATGCTTCACTTCTCTGTTCAATTTTAAGTTACCTAAAACTCATTGGCTATTTCATCACCTTGTATTTGAGGTGGATGTTTGTCAAACAACCAATTAAAACAACAAAATAGTAAACTGTCACTGGATTAAAAAAAAGCAAGATTCATATTTACCTGAGACAGCAAGTACTTCACCAACATCTTGAGATGAAAAGCTTAATCCTCCATAACTTTTATCACTAACAGCCCATAAAGAGAATATCTGAAAATGATTCAATACACCCATGATAAGAAAACATTTGAGAAAAAAGTGACATCACTAGAATTATATAAAATAACTAGTTTGGAAACACAGTCCACCAAATTAACCAATAGATGAAAGAAAATAATAGAAAACCAACACCTCGTGTACAGACCAAAACAAGCAAGAAGTATTTCTACAAAAGTGACAGCTGACACAAAATGAGAATACACACAATAAAAGAGGCAAGAAGAAAAAAAAATGTAGCTGTTAATTTGTTGAGGAAACCTAGCAATCCAACATCTCGTGTATATTAAGTGATTGAGAATCTTATGTACTGACCAAAACATGCAAGTATTTGTACACGTGGGAAAGCCAACACAAAACAAGAATACACACAATAAACTCGTTTTCCTTTTTTTTATTATTTTTTTTAAAGTTATGCATGTACCAAACAAGCATCACGTTCCTATTATATGATTGGCATGATTAAATCTCTGCACAGTTATAAGTTTGTTGCTTTTCTATGAAAATTTTGACATGAACAACTTTCTTGAAAAGTTTAGCCTCCACTTATGAAGCTTGATGCAATTTTTTTATCTCTTGTAAGAACAACCTGAATGTGCCAACAAAGACTTGTTCTTCCCAATCAGGCAGATTTAAATCTAATCAACTTTCTAAGTAAATTTGAGCGTGTTTCAACAAATTTAAACCACTAGTTTACAAAGAATAAATATAAATTATTGATTGTACAAAATAACAAACATTCATGGTAATTATCTACATTTTCAAATTTTTATATTAGATGGTTGTCATAATAAATTGTTTTGTAACAAACTTTAGCATGGAGCTTAAAGTAAATATTTGGTAACAAACAGAAGGAAAGTAACTGGAAATTTCATATGCTCCAATTCTTTTTAGTAAATCTATTTGAAAAAAAAAAATCATAACACATGTAACAAGCATAATAAAAATTTGGAAAAAAAAAAACATAGATAGAAGCAGTTGAATGTCAGAACTGTCACCTCAGTGTAAGCCATATCATGAAGTGAAAAAATACAATAGACAATGACAGATGACATTAATGGCCAATTCTTAAAAAGGCTGTTCTTTGGATGTGAATCTTGTTTTTCACATTCATCAACGTATCCTTTTACATCAGAGCTAAATGGAGAAGACTCCATATGTTCGATTGTCATGTCCCCCAATTTGTATGAATCATGTTTATGCACTGTTTCCTACATAACCACATCAATAATACTGTCAGTTCAGCAAATAGATGAAGTTATGTTTCATGCTAATAAGCTAACAAAAATAAATTAGCTGAAAGAATAGAAGGATAGTTCTACACACAAAATATCACAAGATTGAGAGTACATAATTAAGGATCTTTGCATCCATTAACAAGTGGCAGTGATAGAATTTGAAGAGACCATTATAACTTAATCCAAGAACAAAATATATAGAACAAAAGATGATTTGAGCCAAATTTAGTTTAGGTTATGTGAGTCAATAAGATTACTTCAACACTATAATGAAAGCAAACTTTGAAATCTCAAACCGTGCTAGAGTTTATTTTTTACTACAAAAAGGAGAGACAGGAAAAAAAACAGACAACTACATATCTGGAGCATCTAGGGCAAGGTTTAAATTATCATTCATGTATAAGTTTCCATCTTGACCAAAATGGTATAGTTTCAACATAATATCAATAGGCATGATTGGCACAGGTGGCGAATTGTGATCAACATAGAATAACTTGTCGGTTTTTTCAAGTTATAACATTAAACTTGCGCCAAAATTGGCATGACTAAAATTAACCGAAGCACGATTCAGGATGTACTCACAAGATAACCTAAGAATGGGTATATTGACTTTCTATCTCAAAACAGCAAAAAAAAAAAAAATAGAAACATACATAGAGGTATAATGGTTATTTGGATATAAAATTATAAAATTCACTTTGAATTTATAAAAACATTGAAAATTAATCAACTTTTCCTATAAATATCCCACTTTTCATTCATCTTTAATGATCTTTATCTAATTACAATTTTTATTTCCAACTCCTCAATCTCATCCATCAAACCATCACTAATTACTCTTCCTCTTTGTTAAAGGGTTATAATCTACTACCGGGATGTTACCCTGCCCACCCCAAGTGCCCATAACGGGCCTCTAATCTACTATTCTAATTTTATAGTTTTTTCAGGATTTTACTTGTTTTGTAAATATTATTTATTCTAATTTATTTATTCTTTCTTTAAAAAAAAATAGTTGGACTCGGCCCTTTTTTAAAATTGAATCATGGAATTTCAGTGTTTCTAAATGAAGTCAACTAAATAATGAAAAGTAATAATATTTTCTAAAACAATTATTGTTGAATATTGATGGTTTGGCTAACTTTTCTTTTCAACAAAACTCATACAAAGTTAAATTGCAAGTATGTGTCTGTGAACAATATCAAGTAATAATATGCAATGTAATTAATAACAAAAAAGAAATGTATGCTAAACAACTGATATAATATCATTAAGATATCTTCCTCCTACTCCATATAACTCTTGATAACAAGTTTGGTGCATGACCCTAAATCCACTCATTTAAATGAGTTGATGGAGTAAGCCCTTACAATAAATATGAGAGAACACTAGAACTAATAACGACACACTTGACGAGACTTCTCCTTGGTCAAATCAGCCTTTGGTCTAGACTCATATTTAATTAAGAAACCTTTAAGATTACCAAAACGAACCATGGTTGGTCATCTTGGGAGAACTCCCATCGTCATTGTTAGAAATTTTCTAAAAAAACAATTGCAATCTATTACAAAGGAAAAGCTTCTAGATGCCCTCTACAAGCAAGCACACTCTCAAAATCATCGCTCTCCTTAAGAGATAAAATCAAACACAAGAGAAGAGAGTAACTCATAAAGCTGATGAGTAAATCAAAACTTTAATCATGATATAAGTTCTTGGATATGTTTTGGGCACAATAGCAATGAAGCATGGTCAAAATAAGCTATAAACAATATGGATAAATGTTCAAAACACCATCCAAAAGCTTTATATACTATGATCTAATGTTCACTTATATAAGACTAACTAAAATGACTACTCTAGTAGAATGAAGTCAATTAAATATTGAAAATATGTAAACGTTACATCCATGGTTTAAAATCTAGACCTATGCCGAGGTTTAGGTCTGGATCGGAACGATACGATTTTGATATGATATCGTACCATGCTGATATAGTTTCGATATTTTTTTAATATAAAATATATTAACTAAAAAAATTAATCTAAATACATAAAAAAATTAAAAATTAAATAATTTTTTTAATATATATATTCAATTAATAGGATAGTTTTATTAGAGTAAAATTAAGCCTATCCCTATTATAGCTAGGAGTTAATTGAAATTATTAATCTAAGTTTTATTTAATTAAAAGTTAACTTCATGTCTGTGCAGCCAAACAATAGTAGGATCGCGTGACTCCTCCATGGCAACCGTGAGGCCTCGGGACGTCGAGAGTGTCGATCGACAGACAGAACGAAATGTTTTGTCTGTACCGAGCACTTTCAGCACGAGATTGTAAACCATGGTTATATCCCATAGTAATATTCAAGTCAATTGAAAAGAGTTTCAAGCATCTCCTAGTTGATTGCTCAAATAATCTTGTCAACCGCAACTCCAATCAAAATATTTTGTTCTCCAAAACTAGCCTTCCTATTAAATGAAACAATTATTCCAATTGGTTATCACTTTAATCCAATCTAGGCACTTTAATCCAATTTAGGCAGCCTTTAGTTAGATTGTGAACTCCTTAAATTACCCAATAGTTCAAGACCTGATCCAGTGATAAAAACATAACTTAAGAACACGTCTAAATGACAATACTTAAAAATAATAAGCTCTAGGTACTATAATGTTTACCTACGTTATTAAATATCATTAAAATCAATCAACCTAAAAAAGATCCAAGATTACAACAACACATTTCACATGAGTCTTTGGGTCCTTTAGGTTTGACAATTATACATGAGGTTGAATGTCTTCATGACTTTGCACTCGAACCATAAAATGCATCATCTAAGTTTGGTCACCTTAAACTCTAAACTACTCTCACACACTTAAGTAAATAATTAAATGTAAATGACTAACGTAAATCTCATTGCCAAAGTATCAAAAAGCTATAAGAGAGGAACCATTATCTTAATTAATAACATCATTAAATTTCCAATTAGGTAAAACATCAGCAAAGTGGAATCCATTTTCATTATACGGAATTGAGGTTTTACGTTCTCCATTTACTGGAAAATGTTGAACATCAATCATTCAGTAGAGAGTGTTGACAACAAAGGAAGGGGAAGGCAACTTGCAAATTCCAAATAATTTATTTAAAGTGGTTCTAAGACTCCAACAACAAAGAGTATGTCAAAGTCGGATACGAATAAAATTTTCATTCACATTTTCCAATATGCAAAATTAGTATCATCATAAATTGGAGGATGAGTAATGGGATTCCCACCAGGCGATTTGTTATTGCTTATAGATACCCAATAATATGAGTGAGATGCTCTAAGTATCAAATGGAAGCAATTTTCTTTGATACCACTGTAGGATCAAATAAAAAAAAATGATTAACGAGGTTTTTCCAACCTCGAGCGACCGATCCGGCCCCACGGAAGTTTCCCACAGGCCGCTAGGGTAAATCAGGAAGCGCTCACGGTGGGTGGTCTAAAAGCTCAGCGTCCCAGGGTTCGTGCCCCATTTGGAGAAAAAATCCTGAAATACGCCGTAGCTGGGGATTGAACCGCGGATGTCTGGGATAGCGACTAGTCGCCCTACCACTGCACCATAGCCCCGGAGGCTCACTGTAGGATCAAATAGTATCGAGTAGAGAAGGTGAATAAATAGTTATTTTCCTTGCAAATAAAAAACTCAATTTAAATATCAATAACATGTATACGTGTGTGTTAAGATTGGAGTCATAATATCATGGAATGGAAACAAAATAACAAAGAATAACTCAACACTAACATATGTATTTAAAATCGTTTGGAACACTAAATTCTTATGTCCATTGCCATGGCATAAGGTGAGGCTCTACAATTTCTTCAAATTAGACCTCACAATAATCAACAATCAACACAAAAAAGATCCCACTAACTACAAGAAAGAGGAGTAAGTTTCTCAAGAAGAATAAGAATAAGTTCAAAAAAATTAAGTTTCACCCTGCAAAATAAACATCAATATGAGCATGATACGAGATTTATCTAATAAGAGCTTTGCCGACGAACAATGAAGTGATTATCTATGATTATCACATGGTTTGAAATCTCATAGAGACTCATACCATGCCGAGCGAAATAGTCAAAATGTATCATTCAACTAAATTCCCAAAACTCAGTACCACTCTGCATGAACAATGTCTCCTTCCCATGTTTCATCTCCTTCATCCTTCAACCTCTAATGCATCACCCACACCATGTATCGAAATGTCGGCACGATACCAAAAAAGTATCATTCTAGTTAAAGGCTGAAACTTTGACACGGTTTGAAATAAGTACAAAAAAATTAAGTTTCGCCCTGCAAAATAAACATCAATACGAGCATGATATGAGATTTATCTAATAAGAGCTTTGCCGATGAACAATGAAGTGATTGTCTATGATTATCACATGGTTTGAAATCTTATAGAGACTCATACCATGCCGAGCGAAATAGTCAAAATGTATCATTCAACTAAATTACCAAAACTCGGTACCACTCTGCATGGACAATGTCTCCTTCCCATGTTTCATCTCATTCCTCCTTCAACCTCCAATGCATCACCCACACCATGTATCGAAATGCCAGCACGATACCAAAAAAGTATCATTCTAGTTAAAGGCTGAAACTTTGACACTATTTTTCTATAATGAGAATAATAGTTTTATCTAAAGATGAAATATCCAAGGATTCATAGAAAAGTTTGTCCAAATATGGTCGAAATTCTTTTTCATAATATGAATTTCATATGAGAAGGATGACTTCTCCTAGGTAGAATATTTAGAGGTTTTATAGAAAAGTTGTTCTGAAGTTGGTAAAAAATTTGGTCTAAACAAAAATTATTTTTAGTCAACTTTGCAAATTTTGGTGTCGACTAAAGTACAATATAAATGTTCATTGCAAGCGAGAATTCAAATTTTGTTCTCTCATTGAAAAGTTTAACTAAAGGTGTCCTTTTTTTCAACTAACCAAATACCTCTAGTGACCAACATTTAGTATTAAATCCAACAAAGAAAAAATTTTGATTGACAAAATGTTTTGGTCAACCACTCTCCATTAAAGAGTAAACTTTGGTTCCTAAAATAGTGTAAGCCACCTAAAAAGTTATTACTAAGATTCTAGTTCCTAGTGTTCCCAATTTAGTTGACTGAACAAAAGTTTTAATCAACCAAACGTGATACAATGTGGAGACTAGTTTCTATTTCATCTTTGATCAACAAACATAAAGTATTTGTCACTTAACCTGAAACACCCAAAATATCTCTTTAAAGCTCCTAAAGAATTCTAAGACACTCCAAAAACACTTAGTAGTGTATTTGTTCAAATCTGAGACAAGGGTCTAAAACTCCCTAAAATTAAACATGAGCGGTTGTCGATATTTAGAATAGAAAACAAGGAACTTGAACAATACAATGCTAGATGTGTAATGATTTCAAGAATAAGCTTTCTAGGTAAACATAACTGATCGTAGATGCTTGTTTTAGGTCTACCTATAAACTCAAAGCAATATCAACGAGATGAAAATTTTAAGATGCTTCACATTTGTCTTTAAGTAGATTCAATCAAATTTAACATAATATCCGAGATAAAACATTGCATCGAAGATAAAACATTGTATACAAGACAAGGTCATTAGTCCAAACTCAGTGACTCAAATTGGTTGTCAAATATCAAAACCACATGATTAAACAAATAACAATTGTTGGAACCAGATTCTTCAACAAGTTTTAGGTGTCTCAAGCTATGATTAACAAACTAGGATAGAAATAGTGTCATGCCACCTATAAACACCCTTACCTATCACAAAATGCCTAAAGATTGTTTTGATTATTTATTCTTTATTATTCCAAGTCTGTATCCCTTTGCTTTCTGGAGCTACAAATATGATCCCGTAGCAATTAGCCAATTATCAAATGGAAAGCATCACCATAACCAAAAAAAACTGCAAAGTTAATGTTGAAGGACTCAAAGTTCATTTACAAGGATCAGAAAACCACACATACTAAGGACATTCTAGAATGTAGTTCTCTCAGAAGCATATTATTTTGTAACATATCAAAACTGTAAGTTTTTACAATCCCATTTTTATTAAATATCTTTCTTAATGTGTGTATTCATAAGACAAAGAGTAGTTGACAAGTGTAGTGACAAGGAAAAAGTCTCGATTGACTTTTGGTTCAAGTGATGAGATGATAAAGATGTAGGTTTAACTGACAAAATATGGTGGGAAAATTTTTTGTTTGCAAAACCTGATTACAATAGTTACTAAAAGTTTGTTCTCTAAAAAGAGAAAGTTGGAAAGTTTATAATAAGTATAATCAAGTAACTTACAGGAAGCCATAAAGAAGCTATAAAAACTGCAGCTGCAAAAACTGATATAGAAAGACAAGGCAAGAAGTATGGGAACCTACAAATATCAAACAAACAAAACTTACAAATAAAGGCATAGCAGTATATAACTTAAAATGGACCAGAACTAGTACCTTCCAAATAGAGAATCTTGTGAAAATAACTCAGGATATTTTTCTGCAGGCTGACAGACATCAAAGAAGAAAATAACAATAATATGAATTACACAATATACTAGTATAATGTTGATAAATATGTTTTTTATAAAAAAAATCATAATCCAATTATTGGGCATAAATCCATTCATATTTGGGATAATTTTTCATATGAGTGGGAAAAAATAAATACAGGTAAGGTATTGGAGTTCACTTATTGGTCATCAACCCATTAGTTGTATTGACAAAAGATATCTATGTCATGCCAATTTCAAACTTCAAGACATGCTTGGCATGGTTTCCATTACGATACCACACAAATAAACCATACCACTCAATACTATTACTATGATATTTTAACAAGATGACAACAATCAGACTGGCAACCTCTATAACATCTACACTTGTAAATTGGGATCAAAATAATTGAACCAGAATAAGGATTGTCTCAAATGGCATATTACGAGACCTAAGGAAATTTCCTTGATATTTGATTCCTCTATTTCCTCCTAATGTGATTCTCCCTTTCCAATTGCATACTCGAGATTGGCTAGCTCTAATTCAAAGAATATGTTACCATTTAGCTCCACTCAAAATATTGTTCATCTCCTTGGGCTTCTATCTTTAGATCCTTTTGCCTCAATGGTTACTAGTTACTACCAAGGTTTAAAATCTAGGTACCGTATGACCGGAATGATATGGTTTTGGTACCGTATCATACTTTTTTAATATAAAATTTATTAACTAAAAATATTTTTATTAATATTTGACTGCTGTAGATGTTTATTATTAAGTTATATTTGAGATGTTGAAAGTTGAGTTTATGTTTTGATCTTACCTTATGAAATGTTAGTCGATTTAAGTTAGCTAAAGTTCATCAAAAAGGTTTGAACTATATTTAATTTAGATATACTTTGATCAATTTAAAATTAAATCCAATTTAATATAAAATAATTTAGTTTATTAGTACTAATACCTTTTATTAAGTTAAAAATTATATTATATTTTAATTTTATCTAAGAAGGGAAAAGGATAACCAAGGTTTAAAATCTCGACTCGTGCCGAGGTTTCGATCCCATACCGGAAAGATACGGTTTCGGTATCGTGTCGTGCCGGTACAGTTTCGGTATCGTGCCGTGCCGGTACGGTTTCGGTAAATTTTTATTTATATATAATAATTATGAGATAAATATGTTTATTGTGTAAAATTTAAAAATAAATCATATATTAATTTTATATAAGTTCTCAATTATTGAATAATTTAATATCGTTATAAAAATTAAATATAATTTTTTTTAAGAAAATTAATCTATCAATAACTCGAATTAAACCTAACTAAGTTACTAATACCAAAACTTTATATGTTCTGGAGCAAAAATACTAAAAGTAAAAAAGTTTAATATCATAATATTTATGAATCCAAATTTTAAATTTATTCTAAGATAAAAAATATTATCTATAATAAATATATAAATTAACATAAAATGCTACTTTACATATAATAATTATATAAATTATTTATTTATTCATTTAATTAATTATTAATTTAAATAATATATATTTAAAATGACAAAAATATCAAAATATTAATTAAATAATAAAACAGTAAATATATAAAATAATAAAAAATATATCAAAATATAAATCTGATTTTTTTAGGTTTTTTTATAATTTTAAATTTTTTTAGAATTTTTAAATAATATTTGAAACATTAAAAATAATTTTCAGAAAATTAATTAATAAAATTTATTTAATTTTAAATATTTTATTGAGATAAATATTTATGTGAGAAATGTTTTATAAACATTTCCTCACATAAATCGCGAGCCCTAGCGCGAGCGAAGCGCAGGCGGAGGCTGCGGCCGGCAACTCAGGCACCATCCGGCTGAGCTTCCGGAGGCGCCGGAGGAGTCCGGCGACTCTTCTGGCAGCGCCGGAGGAGTCTCGCGACACCCCGGCGGCACATGCGTCGTGACGACGAGCCACGCGCGTGGCGTTTCTTCCTCTGGCGTTGGCATTTTTTCCTCCGGCACTCGGGCGCCATCCGGTTGAGCTTCCGGAGGCGCCGGAGGAGTCCGACGACTCTTCTAGCAGCGCCGGAGGAGTCTCGCGACGCCGCGGTGGCACATGCGTCGCGACGACGAGCCACGCGCGTGGCGTTTCTTCCTCTGGCGTTGGCGTTTTTTCCTCCGGCACTGGGCGATTCCCTCTCTTGCCGCCTCCGCCCATCGCCGCGTGACGCATGCACGAATCGCCCGTGCCGGTTTTGGATCTCTAGTGGAACGGTAAGAATCGCCCCGTGCCGTCCGGCACAGAACGAAACTTTAAACCTTGAGGATAGCCATCTTTAAAGTGGTTAAGAGATTTTTTTCCCCTCTATTTACCTTAAAAGGTATTTTTTTTCTCTTTAATTATTTTAATAGAGAAAAATAATAATGAATGAAAGAGGGAAAAAAATTAATAAGAAAAAAATTAATGGATAAAAGAGAAAAAAATTAAGAAGGAAGATTTTAATAGGGAAAAGGAAATACTTGTTTAAAAAATTAAAAATAACCTTTAAAATTAAAATTTAATAATGATAATAATAAATAATAAATAAAACAAAAAATCAAAAATCATGGCCACTGTCGCTAGTGCCCCACCCCACAAAGCTGTCGCGGGGATCACAGTGGCCTACATGGCGGTAGAACAGTAAATTTTGCTCATGCTAATTGGCACGACATGAAATTGAAAGTCACGGTTACTACTAGTCACAAACTTCCCTTTTTAATTAAGCAGAATCTGAACTAGATACCAGAGAGATAAGTGTCAATTAACTATGCACACCATTGCTCTCCACAGTGTTAGGACCTTTGCGTTTGGCTAGGGGGGTTGAATAACTTCTCTTGGATTTTGTCTAAAAAATATTAGCCAAAGCACAAGAACAAGATAGACAAAACAATAGCAATGAAAGGAATGCTAACTCCCTTGATTTACTTGGTCTCCACCTCCTTGAGGTGATTAATCCAAGGATCCACACACACAACCAAGCTCCAGTATGCTCTTCTCCTTTTCAATCAAGCTTAAAGGTAGAGAAACCCTCACAAGATGATCTCTTCCTCTTTTACAAGATGAGACTAAAAGTATGAGGAAGAGAGTAGGCTTTGGAAGCTTTAGGCACTTAGAAGAGAATTTTTCAATAACAATTCGTAACCTCTTCATGCCCCAATGCCTCCTCTTAAATAGAGGAGAGAGTTGTTAACAAAACAGCTCAGCCCGGACACCAGTCGATTGCCACCAGGACCAGTCGACTGGTGTCTAGCCAATGGCTAGCCTAATGGCTCAATTTTGAACAGACCAGTCGACTGGTACCCAAACCAGTCGACTGATCTTTCTGTGAGTTTCCTCTCAATGTTGTCAGTCGACTGCTTCCCTTGCCAGTCGACTGACCAGCTTACAAACTTACTCTCAACCTCTCCGAAGTTCATCCTTCGCATATGTCTTGAAGTCCACTTCCTCAGCTTGCCCCTTGAAGTTCTCTTCCTTCGGCTCTCGTCCTCTGGATGCCCACGCAAGCCCACGACTTGTCTCCATGTCATCCTTCGCGTATGTCTTTGAAGTCTACTTCCTCGACTCGCCCTTTGAAGGCCTCTTCCTCGGCTCTCATCCCTCAGATGCTTCAGTCCATTGTTCCTCATGTGTGGTTCACCAAGTCCTGCAAGACTCAACCACACACATCAAACCAAAATGAAAACCTAACTTAATCATATTAACACACACATCAAAACTCATGATCTACCCGATCAAACTTGGGTCGATTGCACTAACAATCTCCCCCTTTTTAATGTGCGGTAATATGTTTAAGTTAGGCACAAAGATAGCAATTGAAAATTAGAGGCATAGCATATTAAGAAGCATAAACATAAATCCTCCCCCTTAAGCTATGTCGTATCACATTATTTTCAATTTTTTGGATAAACATGGAGAAAATAAAGTTAAATTCTAACTTAAACCCTTCAATTCTCCCCCTTTGACACCATCAAAAAAGATTGCAACAAACAATAAAGGTATCAAAGTAAAGTCAAAATGAGTAGTTTTTCCGAAAACCACAGCTGAAATTAGAAAATCAGAGTACCAGTCGACTGGGTCAGCTACCAGTTGACTAGCCCTAACGAAACTGCCCTTTCATCCAAGAAACAATAAGATCAGTCGACTGACCCTTGGTACCAGTCGACTTATACATTTCTGACTCGAATTTCAACCTTTTGAGCTGAAATTTAGAAATTCATAAAAAATTTCCAAAAAATTCAAAAAATCACGAAATTGTGCAAACATATTTCATTTGATATCCTCTAACAGGGAAAAATATATTTTCATGAAAAATCTAAATATTTTTGAATTTTAGACAAAAACTCAAAAACTTTGACAATCTTCAATTTTGTATCAAAATCATGCTCTAGTTTTGAACCCATGTGTTTTTCAAATCTATATCATAGCAAATAAAATACAAAATTGTTTTCAAAACATTTGAAATATCCAACTATATCTATGGGCAAAATGTTCATTAATTAAATATTTTCTTTCCCCATAGTTGGTGTATTATTGCTAAAATGATACATTTCATAATCATCAAAATGTCATAGACACATGTGAATTATGAGATCTTCTTATCATCTCATATGCATAAATAAAATCATAAATCAAGTCATTATGAGATGTGATATAGGTAATCCCTACTTAGCCAATTTAATCATGAATTGTATTTATGCCAAATGCTCCCCCTCAAAGTCTCAAGTCAATCATTTTTCAAAAATTAGAAATTTTAACACACATGGTGACTAACCCTAAATCCTTTAACCTTTGAGGATTGACTTTGGCACCCAATAGAAATATTTCCTAATTGGGTTAACCAAATATTTTTTGGGAATCCATTTGCTATCTAGGGTTTTGGTTTTTTCTTGTCCTCTAGCAAATAGGCAATAATAGGTCTTTTCATTGCTAGAATCACTATACCCTAAACCCGTTTTCTTGAAACTTGCTCTTTGACTCCTAATAATCATGTCTAGGGTGTTAGAGCCAATTTTAAATTTTCTAAGGGTTTTACTAAGGTTATCCACCTTTTCCCTTAATTTCTTATTTTCCTCTTCTAAACATGAATCATTTAAACTAAAAGAGGAGAAAGTATGCATGCTATCCCTAAGTGTCATAGATTGTAGTTTTTCATTTAGCATGCAAATTTTATTTTTTAAACACTTAATTTTCTTTCTAGCCTTAAACAAATCATCATTGGTGCTAAAAATAATTTTTACTAAAGTGGTAGTGGGTAGATTGTATACCTCACCGAGACGTCCGAATCCGAAGATTGACCTCCCCCTTCACTTGAGCTCCCTTCTTCATATTCACTTGAGCTCTTTTCGTCTTCGGATGATGTAGAGGCTATGTCTTCAATTCCCATTAGAGCAAAATAGGATACGTGGTGTTCTTCTTCTTCCGATGACAAAGGATCATTCCAATGTCGCCTTTAAGTTTTGAACTTTCTTACCTTTTTCTTTTGTTTTCTTCTTTTCTTCCTTCTTCTTTTCCTTCATCTTCAAAAGTGGACGATCATCCCTTATGTGTCCTTCTTCATGGCAATTATAGCATATGATCTTTCTTGCCCTACTTTTGCTTCTTGAATTTTTCCTACCATGAGATTTGTTAGAAGAAAAACTTTTAAATGTTTTCCTCATCTTCCTTACCCTACTTTTGCTTCTTGAATTTTTCCTACTTTTTAATGCTCTTATACCACTTGTTAGGACCTTTGTGTTTGGGGGGGGGATGAATAGCTAAAATGTTAGCTAAAGCACAAGAACAAGATAGACAAAACAATAACAATGAAAGCAATATTAACTCCTTTGATTTACTTGGTCTCCACCTCCTTGAGGTGACTAATCCAAGGATCCACACACAACCAAGCTCCAGTATGCTCTTCTCCTTTTTCAATAAGCTTGAAAGTTGAGAAACCCTCACAAGATGATCTCTTCCTCTTTTACAAGATGAGAGTAAGAGTATGAGGAAGAGAGTACGCTTTGGAAGCTTTGGGCACTTGGAAGAGAATTTTTCAATCACAATTCATAACTTCTTCATGCCCCAAAGCCTCCTCTTAAATAGAGAAGAGAGTTGTTAACAAAACAGCTCAACCCCGACACCAATCGACTGCCACCGGGACCAATCGACTGGTGTCTAGCCAACGGCTAGCCTAATAGCTCAATTTAAACAGACCAGTCGACTGATACCCAGACCAGTCGAACGATCTTTCTGTGAATTTCCTCTCAACGTTGCCAGTCGACTGCTTCCCTTACCAGTCGACTGACCAGCTTACAAACTCACTCTCAACTTCTCCGAAGTTCATCCTTCGCGTACGCCTTGAAGTCCACTTCCTCGGCTTGCCCCTTGAAGTTCTCTTCCTTCAGCTCTCGTCCCTCGGATGCACATATAAGCCAACGGCTTGTCTCCATGTCATCCTTCGTATATGCCTTTGAAGTATACTTCCTCAACTCGCCCTTTGAAGTCCACTTCCTCGGCTCTCGTCCCTCGGATGCTTCACTTCATTGTTCCTCATGTGTGTTTCACCAAATCCTACAAGACTCAACCACACATATCAAACCAACATGAAAACCTAACTTAATCATATTGGCACACACATCAAAACTCATTATCTACCCGATCAAACTTGGGTCGATTGCACCAACACACAGGACATAGAGCAGCAAAACAAGTGGTAAGAGATTTGTGGGTCAGCTATCTCTGGCATACCTTGTGGGAAATAAACAACCACATTTCCAATAGACACCTCACATACAATAATTTCTTATCTAACTCAGATCTCCTGTGGAATCAATGGAGCCATAACCTCTGTCAACCATATACTTCTCCATCCCTCTACTTGTATTGAACACCTCATTTGTTATATATTTCTCCATTTTATTTAATTCATTCAATGCATTCCACAAAACATTTTGCCTTATTTTCCCTGAAAATTTGGTAATTTTTTTACCTTTTGTAAGGTTTTTCGACATGGAGTAGAGAAAAACACCCATAAAAGAATATTTTTCCATCAGTTATGCTACAAACTGTGACTAAAATTTATTTCCTTTTAGGGGAGTCCATACAAGGCAAGATGTCTTCCATGCTAAGGAATCTCGTGCTAACAAATATCCACAGATTAGACGAAGGGCAGACAGTAAACATAGATTTAATAGTAAAGATTGGTGTAGCAAAATCTGCTTATACAGTGTCGCTTATATAAAAGTTAGGCTTTGGTAGAGGCAGTTTGGGCAGAGTGGACAGGCACAACATCAAAGCAGATTCATGCATACTCATTGTTTTCTTACGCTACTCAATATGCACATTGTGCAGACCAAATTGTGATTGTGACTTATGAGTAGAAATAGAGTGGCATGCATGCAATAGCAAGGTGGTGCAAGGCTGGCAGCATCACAGATACATAGAAGGAGAATTTTTCTTGGTTCTTTTCTTAATAAACCATGTAAACATTACCCTTCTCATATAGGATCTTGAGGTCACAAAGCTTGCTTGATCATCACCCTTAGTTTCTATTAATTATTCTCCTAAACAAGTTGAAAAATAAATCTAATTTTGATTTTACCAAAAAGAGCATGTAGAGAATATATTATCTATTGAGACCAATTAGATGTTTGTCCACCATGATCACACAACCTCAATACTCAGAATATACAATAAGTCTCCTTAGCCCTTAATCTGAAAGTGCTAAAAGAAACCTTTCAACCTTATGAGTCCTGTAGTGTGATCACCTATGATGATTATATAATCTGTATAAACAATGATGATAAAAATTAGCTTCCCAAATTGAGAGGTGATGTGAAACACTAAATGATCTATAACACTGATTGATCATGCCAAAATATATAAGAATATAATTGAATTTCCTAAAACAATTCTTCAAAGACTGCTTCAGTCCACACAAGAACTTCTAAAGTTACATACAAGAACATTCTCCAATGACCAATAAAACCAGGAGTTTTCTAAAACAGGGAGCAAATGGAATGTGCCCACGCTAAGAATCAGGAAGGAGGTGCACCACTAGGAAGAAAGACCTATTAATAGTACACATCTATAGTAGATGATCCAAGTAGAGGAAGAATCGCATGCAGTACACAGATGTGGCTTGGTCAGGGTTAAGTCATGGAGATCTAATAAAACTAGAATTAGGGATGTGATACTATGTGAATTATGAAAATAAAATTAGATAATTATCCCTGAGTCCTCTACCTTATGTGTTACAATAACCAAGCCTTTATCCCACCAAGTGAGGTCAGCGATATGAATCCTTCTACGTCATTCAGTTTGATCCCCTATTATATTATCTTCATCTATATTCAAATAAATTTTATCTTATTTATCATTGTTAAGCAAGTCTTCTTTAGTCTCCCTCTTCCTTCATTAATGTGCAAATTTGTCATAGTCTCGCATTACCTAACTGGGACATCTATTGGTGTTAGGACATGTTTATGTCATCTTAAACGCATCTTTCGAAATTTTTTTCAATAGGCATAATTCCGACTCTCTCTAATATTCTCATTGCTTATTGTCCACCCTTGTATGTTTGCATATTCACCTTAATGTTCTTAGATTTGCAAATCTCATCTTCAGCTTGTGTTTCATTTTATAAAACTTCCTTTTAAATTTTAAATTTTAGAGGTACCTTATGATCACATAGAAAACCAAACACCCTTCTCCATTTTAACCATCTTGCTTGTTTCATATTTAAAACATTTCTATAAACTCCATTATCAACGACTAAACTTAAATTTTAGATATTTTATCATTACTCTATTAAACTTGAAGAGTTATAGTTCAAATAATTTTCATCAATATTAGAGCTTAGAATTTACTCGTCACATATCTCATCATCAAAACAATATCATCTACAAATAATACACCATCGTAACTTGTCTTCAATGAGTTCATACATGATTAATATAATATATATATATATATATGGATTTAGACTTAATTCATGATGTAACCCTATCCATGGCTTAGAATCTCATGCTGAACCGCGTATCGCCCGCAGACTGGCACCAACATGCCCGAGGTCACCACGGACGCTCGCGCGAGGGGTGCTGGTGGTGCGGAATAGGAAGGGGTGGAAAAATAGCTTTTTAATAATTTCAATCAACTCCAAACTATATAGGGATAATTTAAATAGATTTAATTAAACCATAATAAAATTATCCCATTAATTTAATATATATATATATATATATATCTTTTTTAAACAAATATTTTATTTTTTGTATTTTTTATTTTTATTAATATATGATATATTTAAAAAAATACCAAACCATATAAGCACAGCACAATATGGTACCGAAACCATATCGTTCTAGCTTGAGATCGAAATCTCGACACGGTCCGGATTTTAAACCTTATCTTAATAGAAAATATTTCAATTAATCCGCTTGCTGTCTTTGCTCTTAGCATTACATCCTCTTATATATCCTTAATTATTTTAATATACGCTATACTAACATTTTTTTTAGAATTCTCCACGTAATTTTTTGGGACTCTACCATAAACTTTTTCTAGGTCAATAAATACCATATATTTGCTTCTTTTTATGGTACTTTTCCATCAATTCCCTAAGAAGATGTCTAACTTTTATCATAACCTTTCAAGCATAAATCTAAATTGATTTTTTATCATCATGGTCTCCTTAATCTTTTTTCTTCACTTATCTTGGTCTCCTTAATGTTTTTTCTTCACTCTTTCCTAAAATTTCATGATATGACTCATTAGTTTAACGGCAAATTACTCAACCAAGTAGTTTAAGTTTCAATTACCCAAATCATGTAGGCAACTTCGAAAATACCCAAATCGCATACCCAATACAGATTTTGCCCCTCCACTCGTTCCCTTTCGCTCGCTGAATCGATTACTAAAGTGTAGCAATCGATTTGGTAGAGTTATGTGATCATGAACAATAACTTTAATCGATTGTTATAGTATAGGAAGATTAAAAACCTTTTAAAAAACTATTAAAAAGCCTTCTATGATCCAAAATTTGTTGCTTTCAATACGTTGTATCGAATTGATGTTTAAGAGCATGGACATAATACTAGACGAACACAAGACCTTGATCCATGTCATTCCGAACTCTAGTTCTCATGATTATATATATGCCCTCAAACATCATTTTCCTTTATTAATGTTGAGATCAACAATTTTTTAAACATAAATCGAACTTTTTAATCAATTACTACAGTATAACAATAGATTCAGTAAAGTTATGTGACCATATAACTTTAATCGATTGTTATAATTTAGCAATCGATTAAAACCCTTTTTAAAAAAATAATTACAAAGCCTTCTATATGGTCAAAATTTCAATGCTCTCAATGTGGTATATCGAATTGATATTTGACGGCATGGAAGAGAGTTAGAGGAGCACATAGAATCATGATCCATGTTATTCCAAGTTATCTAGGTTCATCAACCACTTTCAATCAAAAGTGACTTGACAGTGGTTGATGGACCTAGAGAGCTCGGAATGATATAAAACTAAATTTTATGTGTTCGTCCGGTTCTTCTGATTATATTCATACTCTCAAACACGGTTTAAAGTTTCGTACCGTGCCGGACGGCACAGGACGATACGTACCGTTCCACTGGAGATCCGAAACCGGCACAGAAGACATCGTGATTTCGTACATGCGTCACGCGGCGATGGGCGGAGGAGCAACAGAGGGAATCGTCAAGAGCCGGAGGAAAAAATGCCAACGCCAGAGGAAGAAACACCACGCGCATGTTGCTGGGGGCGTCGCGAGACTCCTCCGGTGCTGCCAGAAGAGTCGCCGGACTCCTCCGGCGCCGCCGGAAGCTCCACCGGACGGCGCCTAAGTTGTCAGCCGCAGCCTCCGCCTCCGCTTCGCCCGCGCTAGGACTCGCGTGTGGAGGAAATGTTTATAAAACATTTCCTCACAAAAATATTTATCTCAATAAAATATTTAAAACTATATTTAAAATTAAATAAATTTTATTAATTAATTTTCTGAAAATTATTTTTAATGTTTCAAATATTATTTAAAAATTCTAAAAAAATTAAAAATCTAAAAAAAACCTAAAAAATTTCTAAAAATCATATTTATATTTTGATATATTTTTTATTATTTTATATATTTACTATTTTATTATTTAATTAATATTCTGATATTTTTATCATTTTAAATATATATTATTTAAATTAATAATTAATTAAATGAATAAATAAATAATTTATATAATTATTATATGTAAAGTAGCATTTTATGTTAATTTATATATTTATTATAGATAATATTTTTTATCTTAGAATAAATTTGAAATTTGGATTCATAAAAATTACGATATTAAACTTTTTACGTTTAACATTTTTTCTCCCAAACATATAAAGTTTTGGTATTAGTAACTTAGTAAGATTTAATTCGAGTTATTGATAGATTAATTTTTTTTAAGAAAATTATATTTAATTTTTATAACAATATTAAGTTATTCAATAATTGATAACTTATATAAAATTAATATATGATTTATTTTTAAATTATACACAATAAACATATTTATCTCATAATTATTATATATAAATAAAAAATTGCCGAAACCGTACCGGCACGGCACGATACGATACCGAAACCGTATCATTCCAGTATGGGACCGAAACCTCGGCACGGGTCGAGATTTTAAACCTTACTCTCAAACATCATCTCCATATGTATATTAAGAGCAGCAATTTTTTGAATACGAATGTGTTCTAAACATCCGATTCATCTTCAAACATTCACCTATGTATGGATATAATCAGCCGATTTTGGCCGAAACAGGTTGATGAAACTAGAGAGCTCGGGTTGATGAAACTAGAGAGCTCGAAATGACATGGAGAAAAGTCTCACATGCTCATTTAGTTCTTCTGATTATATTCATGTCCTCAAACATCAATTCAATATACTGTATTAAGAGCAGCAAATTTTTAATCATAGAAGTCTTTTTAATCATTTTTTAAGGAAAAAAAAGGTTTTTAATCGATGGTTACAGTCGATTAAAGTCCTATTAATGATCATAAAACTTTGCCGAATTGATTGCTACACGAAAGCAAATGAGCGGAGGGGCAAAATCGGTATCAGTTATGCAATTTGAATATTTCAAAGTTGCCTACTCGATTTGGGTAATATGAAACTCAAACTACATGGTTCAATAATTTGTTGTTAGTTTAATACCCCTATAATTCACACAATTTTATATATCTCATTGTTTTTAAATAGAGGAACTCTGCTTCGCACTTCCACACCTTTATTAGAATATCATCTAGTCCAACTATTTTTTTAATTTTGCATTCCATTTAAAGCTTATTCTACTTTTGAAATTTTAATTTTCTAAAAAAATAAAAATTTTATATTTCTGATTTACTAAATTTTCTAAGCCAAGTTGGACATATAAACCTTCATTAAAACACTAATGAAAATATTTCTTCCATCGCTCCTTTATTCACTCATCTTCCATAGTACCCTATGGGATTCATCTTTTATGTATCTTATTTGGGTAAGATCATTTACTTTCCTCTCCCTCACTTTAACTATTTTATAGATTTCTCTTTCACCTTCTTTTGTATTAAGTTATCGATGCAAGCACTCTGATGCTTCATTCTTGACTTTACTCACTACTTTCTTGGCTTCATTCCTCTGCCCGTATGTGTTAAATTAATAATATCTTCATCTATACATTTTTACATAATCACAAATGGGCCCTTAATGTAAATGCATGACTTTGTTACTTTAGAATTATTGATTCATGCAATGCCAAGCAATGTTGAAATGTCATAAATAATAATATTTGAAATAATATTGTAGTATCCAAAAACCATGTTTCTTATCTCATAGTATAACTTATAGTGCACATAGCTTAACAGTTCGCTTTAGAAAATTCAAGTAATACATTCTGACAATGAGAATAAGTACTTAAGAAAGTGGCAATCAAAACTTGGTGGCAAAAAGCGATTCGCTCGCCCCCAGCGCCTCCGCCAACCTGTCCCAAGGCCAACACAGAGGAGGTAAATCACGGGGACTACTAGCCTAGATATTGTGGCTAGTGCATGGGGAGGGCGGGCACACTGGCTTTGCCAGGTTTTGACCCTCAGACCTCATGGTGGCAACATCTACGCACTAAGCATCAGTCCATCTCGTGGGGACTAAGTGGTAAACAAAACTTGCTTGGGCACTAAGATGCTAATGTAATTACATTAAATCACCTGAGCAAAGAAGCCTCCAATAGCTGGGCCAATTATAAGACCTATGCCCCATGCTGTTGTCACCTAAAATATATAGTAATCATTAATAAGTTCCTGAAACATGTGCAAAAATACTTGATGAACCAAGAAGTGCTGAAGAAACTACAAGTGATAATCCAAGAGCTTGATGTTCCTCTCTACAAACTTCTATTGAATATGCCTGAAACATAGAAAACCCAAAAATATCTCATTCATAGTTTGCATTGAATACTTAACCAGTAGCGGAACATAATAAAAGCCATGAAGGTATTTCTTCATACATGCCTTTATTGGGCCAAGTAGACCATTTAGTGATCCAAGAAGAAATCTTGTTGTAATTGCCATCCAGTAAGTAGTACTCAGTCCAAAAAGAGTGTTGAATACTATCCTGAAGTAACAAGATTTACAAATAAATGGAAGAAAAAACTACAAAGCAAAAAATAAAATATACCACCACAATACTTTCATGGTAGGTGATGATCAACAGTAACAAGATTAAGCTATACTAACACTGCAACAAGACTAATTGCTATGACAGGTTTCCTTCCATGTTGATCGGCAATTATTCCCCACAATAAGGAAGTCAATGCTCTTCCAAGCATAAACGAAGCTCCTTCAATTCATAATACAAACTTTCAGTGACATCTATTGATGTTGAAATTAAATGCATCCCAATTTACTTTAATCAATCAATTGCAACATATTGAGCAATCCCTGTACAATTATAAGAAACTCACCCACAAAACCTGCATAAAATCCAATATCTTCTTCTTTTTTGGCAACATGCAAGTCCCTTATCTAAGAGGAGCAACAAAAATGAAAGAAGTTAAATGTAATTTAATCTTATTCAGATGTGTACAAAGCATTTCTAAACTTATTCATCAATTAAGTTCAACTATCCCTCATTAATCCCATGCTACAAATCTTCATTTTCTATTATGAGGATAAAGAATGTTTGTCATTCATATTATCAAAAGACTATTTATCATACATGCATATATCTAGGTGTTAAATCTAATCAATCCTCTATAAACATTATCATGCCAATGCGTCATTCCTTTCTCATTCACTATATTAAACAAATAAGGTCACTCACAGTTAAGAGATTAAAGAGGAAAAAATAAAAGTCATGGTACAAGTGTTGATTAGGCACTTTTATTGCCGACACATTAAATATGAGAACTTGAATCTAGAATGCTGAATGCTCATTGAAATTGGTCCTGCTTCAACATCTTCAGATACGCAATGAATTCAAATTGCCACAAGTTTGAATTTTGATGATCATAGGCATTGCATACATTACATTTATTTGGATGCTTCAATTTTAAATTACTCATAGAAATGTAATGTAAATCTTACATTTCGAGAATATTTAGAAATATCCACTAAATTTAGTTTAAGAATATAGATGAAATTAGATTTCCTATTGTATAGTGAGAGGACAAGGATAATTAGCTTTGTCTTATTGATATAGTATCTACATTACCTCTCTCTCTCTCTCTCCTCTCTCTCTCTCTATATATATATATGTTAGATTTATTCTTGGGCTTTATTTGGGTCTTTGTATTATGGGCCGTAGTTAGTCTAGTTAGTCTATAAATACTAGTCATGTAAACTCTTTTCCATTGATTCAATGAATTGTTCTATTCCACATGGTATCAGAGCAAAGTTTCTCCTAGGGTTATAGCCGTCGCTCCTAGGGTTACCGACTCCGCCTCTCCTTTTTTTCGTTCTTCTTCTTCTTCTTCCTCCTTTTTTTTTCCTCCTCTTCTTCTTCCCGCTATTCTTTTTTTCGGCGCCGCTTTTTTTTGTTCTTTTTGTTTTTTCTTCGGCGCCGATTTTTTTCGGCACCAACGTTTTTTTTCAGCGCCGATTTTTTTTTGGCGCCGACGTTTTTTCTTTTCCAGCGGCGCCACTTCCTGCTGGCCCTTTTATGTGGGTTTCTCATATCTAGTTTCTGATGTGAAATCGCTTTCGATTGCAAGTGATTCCTTTGATTTCTTGCCTCCTTGCCCGCTCTGTATGAGCTCTTGAAATTCTGTGTGCACCATGGCATCCTCTGACTCTACTGTGTCTTCTGTGATGGCGTCATCAAGTTCCCCTCCTATCGATCCTTTTCTTCGCAATTTAAGTGCTACTTCTGTTAAATTAGATGGAAAAAACTATTTGTTATGGGCACACAGTTTTCAGCGTTTTCTTGTTGCGCATCGTAAGACTCATCATATTACCGATCCTCCGCCGGCGGAAAATTCCCCTGCATTTACTGATTGGTATGTCATGGATGCTGCTGTTTCTAACTAGATGTTGAATAGTATCGAGCCTCGGATTGCTCATCCTTATATGCTTCTTCATCCTGCAAAAAAAATTTGCGATGTCCTTCGCACTGCTTATGGTCATGAAAAAAATATTACACGTCTTTTTGAAATTTATGAACGCCTCTTTACCCTTAAGCAAGGTGATCATTCCCCCTCGGATCACTTTTCCACTTTTAAAGCCCTTATTGCTGAACTTGATGTTTATCAACCTGTGACTACTGATGTCGATACTCTTCTTCGTTACCGTAATGAATTGGTTGTGGCTGCATATCTCAATAGTATCAGCCCTAATTTGGCCTCTTCTCTTCGTTCTCAAGTCTTGGCCCAAGATCCAACTCCCGATCTAGAGGTTGTCTTCTCGAAGGTTTTACGGGTTACTCCGCCCACGGTGCCTATTTCTCCGCACACTTCGGCTCTTGTTGTCTCTGGTACTCGTGGACGTGGCTTCCCTCGTGGAGGTCGTGGTGGTCGTCATACTGGTGGCCGCTTTGGTGATTCGGGTCGTTTTGTTCCAGACAATCGAAGTGGCTCTTATGTTTCTGACTCTCGTCCACCTTGCCAACACTGTGGTCGCAATAATCATCGTTCTGACCACTGCTGGGAAAAGTTTGGTCGCCCGTCTTAGGCGAATGCTGCTACACCTACGACTGAATCTGCTTCGTCATCTCCCTCTGTCACACTTTCTGGTGATGACTATGCTGCTTTTCAGCTTTATCAGGCTCAACAAGCAACGGCATCTGCTTCACATGTTATTCCCACTTCGACAGGTAACGCTCTTATGGCTTCTTCTACTCCTTCCTGGATTCTCGATTCCGGTGCTTCATCCCATATGTCAGGTAATCGTTATCTTATTTCTAATTTAGTTCCTTCTTCCTCCATTTCTTCTGTTTCCATTGCCAATGGTCATCGATGTTCTGTGCTCAGTGAAGGTGTTGTTTCCTTATCCTCTCATATTTGTCTAGCTCATGTTCTCTATGTGCCTGATTTTCCTATTAATCTTCTCTCTGTTTCTGCGTTGACTCACCAATTACAATGTTCTATAACATTTTATCCTTTTCACTGTACTATTCAGGAGCTGCAGACGGGGAAGAGGATTGGTTTGGGCCGTAGCACCTCTCCTGGAGTTTATCATCTTGTTCCCGATGTTGTTCCTCCCGGTCTTGCTTTCCATGCATCCTTTACTGATCCGTCAATTCTTTAGCATCAGCGATTGGGCCATCCTTCCCATCGGCGTCTGCGGCTAGCCTTGCCTTGGATTCCTCTTTCTCCTTTTGAATGTGAGTCGTGTCAGCTTGGCAAACATCAACGGGCCACGTATCGTCCTTTAGGTTTAGTTTCGAGTCAACATTGTTTTGATATTGTCCATTGTGATATTTGGGGTCCTGCTCGTTTTCCTTCTATTTCTGGTTTTCGTTATTATATTGTTTTCGTTGATGACTACTCTCGTGTTTGTTGAACATATTTGTTAAAAGATCGTGCTAGTTTTTTACATATTCTTCAAACTTTTATTGCCGAATTACAAACCCAATTTTCCACTTTACCTAAAATTCTTCGTACAGATAAAGCCTTGGAATTTATTCAATCATCTGTTGAATCTTTTTGCTCCTCTCGCGGCATCATTCATCGCACTACTTGCCCATATACCTCTCAACAGAACGGGATAGCTGAACGCAAGCATCGTCATCTTCTTGACATTGCCCGTACTCTTATGTTTCAGATGAATGTTCCTAAGTATTTTTGGGCTGATGCGGTTCTTACTGCTTCTTATCTTGTTAATCGTCTGCCAGATACTCCACTTGGGGGGGAAATTCCACTGCGTCGTCTTTATCCTGATCATAAACTGTTTTCTCTCCCGCCTCGGGTTATTGGGTGCACTGCATTTGTTCATGATAACTCTCCTGGTCGTGATAAACTTGACGCTCGTTCTCTCAAGTGTATCTTTGTTGGTTACTCCCGTACCCAACGTGGTCATCGCTATTATCATCCCCCTTCTCGTCGTTACTTTGTTTCTGCCGATGTGACGTTTTTTGAATCTCAGTGTTTTTCTTCTTCTCCTGATTCTTTCACGCCTACAGCGCTGCCTCCTGCTTCATCCTCTACGTTGGATCTTCCTATTGCTCTCCGTAAGGGTACGCGCTCTTGTACTGCTCATCCTATCTCTCGTTTTGTTAATAATGATCGCTTAGCTCCTGTTTTTCGGCACTTTGCTTTATCTGTTTCTGCTATTTCCATTCCTCGTTCTTATGTGGAAGCTCTTGCTTCTCCTCCTTGGAAGGGTGCCATGGATGAGATGTCCACACTTCTTTCCCGGGCCACCTGGTCTCTTATTCCTCGCTTTTCTAATGCTACTCTTGTTACTTGTCGATGGGTTTTCACTGTGAAGCATAATGTCGATGGCTCTGTTGCGCGTTATAAAGCTCGACTGGTTGCTCGTGGGTTCACCCAGACTTATGGTCTGGATTATGCCGAGACTTTTGCCCCTGTTGCTCGACTTAACTCGATTCGCATTCTCCTTTCACTTGCTCTTACTTATGGTTGGCATCTCTTGCACATGGATGTAAAGAACACTTTTCTGTACGGCGATTTGGATGATTATGTCTTAATGGAGCAACCTCCTGGGTATGTTGCTCAGGGGGCGGATCAAGTATGCTTA
Organism: Boesenbergia rotunda; assembly: GCA_024364735.1. Taxonomy (NCBI): domain Eukaryota; kingdom Viridiplantae; phylum Streptophyta; class Magnoliopsida; order Zingiberales; family Zingiberaceae; genus Boesenbergia; species Boesenbergia rotunda. Next base: position 296,152 of record JAGFNQ010000880.1, on the reverse strand, counting down.
TTGAAGAAGTCCATTTATGGTCTCAAACAGAGCCCTCGAACTTGGTTTCAAAAGTTTAGTTCTACGCTTGAAAGTGATGGCTTCCGTCGGTGTGCTGTAGATCACTCTGTCTTCTCTAAAACTACTTCTGCTGGTTGTGTGATTGTCGCTGTATATGTTGATGATTTATTGATTACTGACAGTGATTCTACAGCTATGTCTGATCTCAAGACTACTTTACAGCGTCACTTTGTCATGAAAGATTTGGGGCGCCCGCGGTACTTTCTGGGCATTGAACTAGCTTATGGAAGAGATAGACTTTTTCTCTCTCAACGTAAATATGTTTTGGATCTTCTTCAAGAGACTGGATATCTGGGTTGTAAGCCCCATACCACACCTATTGATCGGAATCCTCCTTTTTGGGATGAAACTTCACCTCTTCTAGATAAACCCGAGTCTTATTGTCGTCTGATTGGCAAATTAATTTACTTAATTGTGACTCGACCTGATATTTCCTATGCAGTTGGTCTTCTATCTCAGTTTATGCACCAACCTCGCAAGGTTCATTAGACTGGTGCACTCCGTGTTCTTCAGCTTTTGAAAGGTGCTCCTGGTAAAGGTCTTATTTATCGCAACTACGGCCATGTTGATATCATTGCTTATTTTGATTATGGTTATGCTGGTGACCGTGGTGATCGAAAATCTACCTCTGGATACTGCACATATGTTGGTAGCAATCTTGTCACCTGGCGTAGTAAGAAACAAGGAGTTGTGTCCAGATCAAGTGCTAAAGTTGAGTACAGAGCTATGACACACACCGCTTGTGAGATGATGTGGATTCAATCTTTCTTGTCTGAGTTGGGTTTTCCACGTAAGACTCCAATGAAGATACAACAACAACAACAACAACAAAGCCTTATCCCACTAGGTGGGGTCGGCTATATGGATCCTTTTACGCCATTGAGTTCTATCCCCTACTATATCATCATCTAGATTTAAATAAAATTTATCTTGTTTTATTGTTGCCAACCAAGTCTTTTTTGGTCTTCCTCTCCCTCTTTTAATGTGCGTATTTATCATAGTTTCACATCGTCTAACAGGGGCATTTATTGGTCTTCTAAGTACATGTCCGTACCATCTCAAACGTGTCTCCCGAAGTTTTTCTTCAATAGATGCAACTCCGACCTTCTCTCTAATACTCTCATTCCTTATTCTATCCATCCTCGTATGTCCACACATCCACCTTAACATCCTCATCTCTGCAACTTTCATCTTTTGCTCATGTGCTCGAGTCATAGCCCAACATTCAGCACCATATAACATAGCAGGTCTAACTGCCGTTTTGTAGAACTTCCCTTTAAGTTTTAGAGGTACTTTACGATCACATAAGACACCCGATGCTAATCTCCATTTCAACCATCCTGCTTGTATTCTATGTAAGACATCTCTCTCAATTCCTCCATCACTTTGCAAGAACGATCCTAAATACTTAAAGTTCTCGATTTTAGACAACTCATCATCTCCTATCTTAACAATTGTTTCACTACGTCTAGCATTGCTAAACTTAAATTCCATATATTCAGTCTTTACTCTACTAAGCCTAAAACCTTTCATTTCTAGAGTTTCCCGCCAAGATTCTAGTTTAGCATTTACTCCTTCACGTGTCTCATCTATCAAAACAATATCATCTGCAAACAACATGCACCATGGCACTGTATCTTGAATGTGCCTAGTGAGTTCATCCATGATTAGTGTAAAAAGATAGGGACTTAAAGCTGATCCTTGATGTAACCCTATCCTTATTGGAAATGCTTCAGTCAATCCACCTGAAGTCTTCACTCTAGTCGTTACATCTTCATACATATCTTTAATTAGGTCAATATATGTTACGCTAACGCCTCTCTTTTCTAGAATTCTCCATATAATTTCTCTTGGTACCCTATCATAAGCTTTTTCTAAATCAATAAATACCATGTGTAGATCTTTCTTTTGCTCCCGATATTTTTCAATTAATTGCCTAAGAAGATGTATAGCTTCTATTGTCGACCTTCCAGGCATGAACCCAAATTGATTTTCGGTTACCGTGGTCTCCTTCCTCAATCTTTTTTCTATTACTCTTTCCCAAAGTTTCATGGTATGACTCATTAATTTAATACCCCTATAGTTTGCACAATTTTGTATGTCTCCTTTGTTCTTATATAAGGGAACTAGACTACTTACCCTCCATTGATTAGGCATTTTTTTTGTTTTCAATATTAAATTAAATAATTTTGTAAGCCATTCAATACCTTTTTTCCCTAAACATTTCCATACCTCTATTGGGATATCATCCGGTCCCACGGCCTTTCCATTTTGCATCCCTTTCAAAGCTTGTTCTACTTCTGAAGTTTGAATTCTCCGATGAAAATTAAAATTTCTATACTCATTTGAAATACTTAAATTGCCTAAGTCAAGTTGGTCCCCTAAACTTTCATTAAAAAGTTGATGAAAGTAAATCTTCCACCGCTCTTTTATTTCGCTATCATTTACTAGTACTCTATCGCATTCATCTTTAATACATCTTATTTGACTAAGGTCTCTTGTTTTCCTTTCTCTTGCTTTAGCTATTTTATAAATGTCTCTTTCCCCTTCTTTTGTATCTAAATTTTGATATAATCGTTCAAAAGTTTTATTTTTTACTTCATTCACTGCTTTCTTAGCCTCTTTCTTGGCTATTGTATATTTTTTTAAGTTTTCCTCGTTCTTACAAATATATAATTCCTTATAAGCTATTCGTTTTTCTTTCACTTTCTCTTGTACTTTCTCATTCCACCACCAAGATTCCTTCCTTGGTGGTGCATGCCCCTTTGACTCACCGAGTACATCCTTAGCTACTATTTTCAACTTTGATACCATCTTATCCCATGTCGTATTAGAGTCGCTATATATTTCATCTAATGCTTGTATTCCTACCTTCTCCTTCAATATGTTTTGCTTCCCATCCTTTAACTTCCACCACTTAATTCTAGGAGTCGTGTATATTTTTCCTCTATTGATATTTTTCCTCTATTTTTCCTCTATTGATATTATAACTAAGACTCCAATGAAGATGTTTTGCGATAATCAAGCAGCCATCCATATTGCAAGCAATCCTATTTTCCATGAACGTACCAAACATATTGAAGTGGATTGTCATTATGTCCGCGATCTTGTTATGAAAGGTGTTATTGCTCCCCATCATGTATCATCTCGAGATGAGCTCGCTGACTTGTTTACAAAGGGTTTTGATGTTGGTGTTTTTACTTATCTATGCAACAAGTTGGGCATGCTTGATATCTATGTCCGCGATCTTGTTATGAAAGGTGTTAGATTTATTCTTGGGCTTTATTTGGGTCTTTGTATTATGGGTCGTAGTTAGTCTAGTTAGTCTATAAATACTAGTCATGTAAACTCTTTTCCATTGATTCAATGAATTGTTCTATTCCACAATATATATAGAGAGAGAGAGGAGAGAGAGAGGCGAATAAATATATTTCTCTTTTTGAAAAAGGAACTTAATGCAACTCTACTTAAAAATTACACAAATAATTATAATGAGTTTAGTGAAACAATCATCATATCACCTTACAAATAGCAAAAGGAGTGTCATGTATCTGGTGGAAGTATGGATTCTTGCAATGTCTTTGTAATATCAACCCCATAGTTTTCGAACACTCAAATTAAATAATCATCACGATATATGTGGTAAGCGGTATTCATATTTATTCCTCCACATGTCCATGTCTTGATTCACCAGTATAATTGGACTTGAAATGATACCATCAAAATCGAAACCAATATAGTGTCATGGACTTAATTTTAGCACCACCCACTCATGCAGCAATTAAACAACTTATCCCTGTAAAGTCGCTAAGTCTAACTCATTAGAGATGTACAAAAGATAGTTAAGAAAGATTAAGAGGGCTTGAGAGATTAGTAAGTAAAGAGTCTTTACCATTCTTAAAGATGGTTTACAAGTGAAGTTATTTATAGGCATCTTCCTCCCAAATAGAGGTTGCGATAAATTTGATTTAATTGTGTATATTATGGATCTAGAAGCTCTATCAAATATTTTCATGATGAGAAGATTTTAGAGAAATATTTAGAATAATCTCAAGGAAGAAGCTAGGAGAAAGACCATGAACCAAAACCATAGGCCAAGAGTCAGCCAAAGGAATGACATTCTCTTGGGAGCTTGAAATTCGATAGATTGTGACATTCTCCCGACACCTAAGTGTGTGACATCCCGAGTGATGGTTGGACAGGACCTACACGGATGAGCATTATCAACTTTCTACTATACTGCAATAGAAAGGTGATATTTCATAAATCTATTGATGCAACTACAGATTTTCATGATGCACCCTACATATATCACTTGATGGATAGTGTAGTTCAAGAGATAGGTGTAGATTATATAGTGCAAATAATTACAGATAATGGTGCCAACTTTAAGAGGGTTGGAGAGTTATTAGAGCAAAAATATCAAACATTATTTTGGATACCATGTGCAACACACTGTATCGATTTGATGATGGGAGATATTGGTAAACTCGATATAGTGAAGAAGGTAATGAAAAAAGGTCAATCTTTAACAAAATTCCTCTATAATCATCATTGGGTTCATAGATTAATGAGGAAATTTATTAATGGTGAGATTCTACGACCAAGAGCGACTAGGTTTGCCACTAACTTTCTCCTGTTAAAATAGTTGAATCAAAAAAAAGTTGGATTGAAAGTCATGTTCTCTTCTGAGGATTGGGAAGCCTCTCGATATTCTAACACAGCCGAAGGTAAAGAGGTGCAAAAAAAGTATTATATCTATTAGATTTTGGGATTATATTGCAGATATTCTTCTAGCAATAGAACCTTTGTACGTTGTTCTACGTAAAGTCAATATGGACAGGAAGCCACAAATAGGCAACGTTTATCGCCTAATTCATGAAGCAAAAGAGGAAATTAAGAGACGTCTTCAATCACCAACCAAATATCAACATTACATTGATATAATCACTAGAAGATGGGACGATCAAATGGGAAAATATATTCATTTAGCAGGTGCGTATTTTTTAATAAAGAATTTCTAATATTGTTATTAATAATTGCATATTTATATATGTTTAATTATTGTAGGTTATTATCTCCATCCGGCATATCAATATCATTATAATCTTGGCACAAATGATGATTTATTACAAGCCCTCAAACATGTAATATCAAGACTACAAATAAATAGAGAATCAATTGTTGAGACTATTAATGAAAGCCGATTATTTCGAGAGGCATATGGTTCTTTTAGTGATCCTATTGAAGTGTCATGCAGATATAAAATGGATGCAGGTAAATATAGTAAAAATTATTATTAATTATTGTCAGCAAATATAAATATTATTTTAATTTTGTTCTTATTTATCTTACAGCTGAGTGGTGGTTACAATATGGAGGATTAGCTCCAAATTTGAAAAAGATTGCAGTACGAATTCTCTCACAGACAACATCTTCAAGTGGTTGTAAAAGAAATTGGTCAACTTTCTCCCTTATTCATACAAAAGTAAGAAATCGTCTTTCTTATCGTCGATTGGAGAAGATGGTCTACGTTCATTATAATATGCATCTTCAATTAAGAGCAATAACAGAAGAAAATGAAAAACAAGAGTCTGGTGATGTAGACCCATTTGATATTGGATTTGTCCAAAATGAGAATGATCCAATGATGGATTGGTGGAGCACTGTTGAGGCTGAAAATCCATTACTTAATGAAGCAGGAGACCCACCACGACCATCTCAATTTCTTACTCAACAGATTGAAACAATACAAGCTAGAGGAGATATCAAGGAGGGAGAAGATTATAATGAAGTTTTTGATCAAGAATTTCGATTTTCTGGATCTCGATCAAGACATTCTCAAACATCCCAAACCCAACCAAAACTCATAGATAAAGGCAAAGCTCCTGCAGTTTTTACTAAAAAGAAAGAAAAAGTCAAGCCTCCTGCTTCTACAGGAAGGGGTCAATTGAGAATTAGAGAAAATCCACTTGATGCAATTGATGAGCAAGAACATGATGACAGTGATGAAACATCATCACCTTCTGATACTGTAGACCGACGAGAAGTTCGAGATGAGGATAGTGATGTTAATAGCAATGCAAGTACTCATGCAAGTGATGATAATGGCGATGCACTGGTGGTAAAAATTATGTTCCTCCTACTCTAACACCGGAGCCATGGACATGTAAGGCAGATTACACACATGCAACTCAAGATGATGATCATGGAGCTAGAACTATTCAATATCAACGTCGAAATAAGGATGACAAACAAAAGAAAGCTCACAATTATCGAGATATGCGACAGAGTTTAGCTGAGATTGATTCTGGTCGAAGTTCATCATACTCTCAGCCTTCTTATTATAACTCTGATGCATCATATGGTGATCTATCATACCAGAGTTCAGAAGCATATGTTTATCCTTATCCTGTGCCTGTACTTGTTCGGATTCAATAGTGTCAGTTCAAGTCCAACTTCCAATGATGAATCGAGATACGCTGATGGGCATGTGGAGAAATCAATATCAATATTGCATGTTATGGGATGCTTATTTAATTTAGGCGTTAAACAACCATGGAATTGATCTAGCTGAATGCTACAAGAACCAATGTCTTCATCTGATTCACGTCACTCCTTTTGGTATTAGTAAGGTAGCATATTGTAATGTATCAATTTTAATTCAAGTTATTGATAGATCAATTTTCTTTAAAGAAAGTTATATTTAATTGTTTTCTTAACAACATTAAGTTGTTCGATAATTGAAAATTTATATCAAATCAATTTACAACTTATTTTTAAATTATACACAATAAATATATATTTATCTAATAATTATTATATATAAATAAAAAATACCGAAATCATATCGGCACGACATAATACGATACCGAAACCGTATTGTTCCGGTCTGGGACCGAAACATCGGTACGGGTCGAAATTTTAAACCTTGTAGTAAGGTATTCTAATTGACCATGACACAAACGATACACGAACAACTATAACCCATTAGGCATGATTCCTTCTATTAAATTTTGTCATGATGGTAATGGACCTAAAATAATACAAAAAGTACCAACAAAAGGCATTGAAACAGTGGAAAAGAATTCCAACATTATAAAATAGTGTATTAGTCATTGTAGGTTGAAAACTAGAAGATAGGCTACGAAAATGGTTAGATAATTACGAAAGTATCTAGATGTGGTGTCATCTTTCTCTTTAGTGTGATCCTTCTCGTTGTCAAGTAACTCAATGGTGGCAACGCCACTTAATAATGGTGTTGTTGGGAACATATTGAGGTGTAGGCATAAAACATAGCACCAAGCATAAAGAGCTTCTCTAGTCCTTTAGTTGGAGTGAGATCACATAAAAAAGAAGGGTGGGCAAAGATTTAGGGGTGGGCTTTGGATTGAGTGCATGAGGTGGGGTCAAAAGGGGCGTTAAAGAAGAGAGGTTTGGTGGAGAAGCATGAAAAAATCTAACTCCTCCTAAGATGAGAGACTAACACGGCGAGGAAGAGTCATGACCACGACCTAATCTAATTGGTAATGCTCACAAGGATAAGGACCTCATGATAAGACAAACAAAAGATGAGTGCGTAGAGGATGATACGCACAAAGGTGGACTCACTCAATTATACAATGGATAGACAAAGGAGAATGTCAATTACACAACAAGAGGGACGAAGGAGCACCCACTCTAATTTCATGTTAAAGGGTGTCCTAGGTAGCCTCCACTATCTATCTCTCTCTCTATGTATATAAAGTACTATTACACTCCTATAGTTTGTATGCATACATATGGTTCTACAATAAACACATAATGTGACATTATTAAAGTAGCAAAATCATAAAAAGTAAATACGCACTCCATCTTAGAGAAAGCACTTGTTGATTTAGTTTTGTAGACTATTATGAAAACAAAGGAATCATGGTAAGCAACTTGAAGACACAAAAGATATAGTAAACCAAACAAATTGGATTTGAAACATAATAAATAAAATGGTATCTGCATATTCATTGCAAACTATCAACTTGTATGAATAATAATGTGTATATGATAAATTTTGGACAAGTAGACATACCATGAAGTATATAAATGGAAACAATGATGATATCGGCAAAGCTGAAAAGGAAAGAAAGAAAAATAATCCGTCATCAAACTATAAACCATGCCTCAAAAAGGAGGAAAAAATACAAGGTCAAAACAACTAAAATGAAATCCATGCAGAAAATTGCAACGATACTACAGATATAAGAGAGGTTATGTTTCACAAAACAAGGTTGATGTGTGTGAATTATGCATATGTTTTTGGTCTTATTGAGCATACATTTGTTACATCACATAAGCATATTTTGTGTAAACTTATAGCATTTGCATTCATTTTATCTTTTTTTTTCAGATGACTGCGGTTTGCGTTATGTATTTAACAAAAAGAAGAGATCTTGATGTTGGAGCATGCTTGGAGATGTCAAAATGGAGGAAATGCATGGACAGAATGATCCACGTCCAGCCCATGGAGCATCAACTGTGATGTGCCACACAATCCACAGCCAACCCAGGATAGCCACCACAGCCATGGACACCACTGAGTAAAACAAAGAGTCATCCACGACCAGCCCGTGGATCGTTACGATTGCGCCGCCCTTTTATTTAGGAAAATTTGTTAGGGTTAGATGGATACAAAGGGCGGCAGTTTTGAGGCATCTGGTGGCAGGAGATCAAAGAGGAGGTTGCATCCAAGACATCAAAGGAGCTAAGAGATTCAAGACATCAAAGCACACATGGAGATCTTCCAGAGACATCGACAAGCATCTACAATCGAGTTCTTCTATTCCTTGATCTTATATTCATATTGTAGAATGTTATTATTGATTTCAATTGATTGCATCTTCAACGTTATGGAGTAGTTTCTTTAATCTAAGATGAAAGAATAGCCTGATAAGCTATGGATATTTAAGTGTTGATTTCCTTCTCTTGTTAATGTTATGATTATCTTTGATTCAAATTTTGTGTGCTCAATATGTTTGCATTACTTAGAAATTAAGGGGTGAACCGGAGGCAAACCTTAGTCTCAGAACTATAAAATTGAACTTGAGTTTTTTATCACGAAGTAGTTCAGATTCTCTTGAGGGTAACATTGAATATCAAGGATCTTAAAGGGTTTAATATAATTCAACTACCATGAGAATAGGAGTTGCGTTAGGATAAACACATCAATATATTTCGAGAGGAAACATCAATTAAGTAAGGATAAGATGGATTTAACGTTGTAAGAGAGGAAATCATAACAAAGTGTTGATACTTATCGTGGTGAAACCAAAGTCCTAGAATTTGTCTCAAGATTTGATTTCCTAATCCATTTTTTATTCAATTTTTCGAGTTCGATTTAATTTCTTATTTCAGCAGCTTCTAGATAACCTATTTTGTCCATAGCTTGTAATCAATAACGCAATCCCGATGGACGATAATTTTATTACTTGACAACCGTGCACTTGCGGTTTCGCACTAACAAAGGTCTAATCCATGCCATTCGTGTATAGATTAAAAGTTTAAAAAGTGAATCATCAAGTATTCAAGTTCCAAATTCCTAATTCCAACACAATAAGATCAAATTCTAAAAGGTTAATAATTGGAGCTAAACAAATTACCAAACTAGACTATTCCTATAAGAATGAAGTCCTATGTAAAGTTAACTAAACTAGATCGATCTTATCAGTATGGGAGGTTCTAGTTCTATGTATTCCATGATCGAAACAACCTAGAAACAAAGTATCAAAATGAAAAGAATATTTCTGTCATTTAGATCAACTAAAGCAATTCAAATGTAGACCATCTCTCAGCTAACACAAATTTCTATTGACTAAGATCTAATATATCCTATGCATTAACTTTGGCATTGTCTCTATGATTGCACATTATAGTTTACCAAGATAGGAGTAAAGTAATATTACCTTGGTTGCACCGTAAAATATGATGCAGTAAGAATGAACATCTTTTTTTTCCTTTACTTTTTTATTATTAAAGACATCTTCAACTTGGTGAAATTTTAGATTGCTAAACTGAAGCACAAAGAATTGTGTGACCTCATTGTAGATGTTTCTACATTAGACATCCACATTGTTGCAGAGAAGTTGAGAACTTATTCAGGTGGAAAGCATATATACCTTCCCATAAAGCTATATTTTTGTTCAAAAAAGTAAGAATTGCTCCAAATAATTGTTAAAACAAACAAGTTTAAGTTACCATCATCCCTTACACAAATGGCTGTCTAAGATAGGGACAATAAAACCACCTCCGAGAATGTATGAGCAATCCTGATTAGGACGCTCATCGACTTTCTTTTCCATTTTGCAAAAGAACAGTTGTCAGTATGTGGCATATAGCCATCATTTATTAAAAGAATGTACCAAATTTTTATATGCAGTCTGTTACAACTTCAGATGTGCAAATGAAAAGTTTTTGATATAGCATAAGCACCAAATTTTGATATATCAATCAAACAGTTTTTGTTAATCAAAAAGTTTCCGATTTGCAGTAAACAAAAACAAAAACAAAAAATTAGGAGGCAAATTTTCCCCCTATTATGCACCAACTCAAGCAAGAAACAAAGCGACCGTGAGCAAACTCGGGATGACCTCATCTGGTGCATAAAAGGACACCCTGGAGTGAACAAGAAATATTTTTTTCCACCCATCCAGCAACACCTCGAACAAGAAACCACTGTATCGTGTGCAAAACCATGCGTACCTGTGCAGAGTGTGACAATCCACACATAAAAGAACTCTCTGTAAGGGATTCCACTGGAAGCTGCCTTCTTCTTATCTTGCTTACAACCCGGACAACCCTCGAAGTACACCTTCTCCAACAATGTAGCCCTTCTCTCCGTCATATCTTCCATGAACACCGCGAAAGCAACTACGTTTCCAAACTATTCCTCGTACAAAATCCAAGGAGCAAAAACAGACAAAGCGAGAAGCAGGCGTGACCAGATCAAAGGTGCAATGGTTTTTAAATAAAAGAAAAGGAAAGAACGCGAAGCAAAGTTGTACTCTACCATCGATAATGGAGAGGAGACGCAAATCCTTCGGTCACGGCATACGTCACTGCGACTCTGCGATGCCATAATGCAGCGGGACCGAGCATCCTGTGGTTTTATTCTCTTTCCTCGGATACATGCTCCGAACCATCGGTACGAACCACACCGCGTGGGGTCGGTTCTACTGCACCAACGATATAGTGGAAAAATCGGCTGCTTTCCGCTACCAACATAAATCAGGTATATGAGTCCCTTTCTATTATTGCATAAGTATAAATAGATAAATAATTCTGAAATAGATTGTAGGGATATTGATAAATGATTCATTTTTTATCATCTTAAATAAAAATATTATTATTTCGGATAATAATGCAGAGGTAAAATATTTTCTTAAATTCTTAGATATTTAAAGATCTAATCTTAGTCTCGATGAATTAATGGATAAATTTTCTTTAATAGGCGATTGACCTAAGAATATTTAGTTGACCAAAACTTAATATTAACTCCCTTAGGTGAGATGTTTTGAAGAACCAATTGAATCGAAGGTTAGCGTTAAAGGAGAAGTTGGTTCACCATTCCTCATTTAAGATTCTCTTTCGGTTCAATAAACTCATCAACGATTCAATTTGAGAGTCATTTCATCTTGGCGTGGTTCAATTTGGGGTGTGGTTATAACTTGGTTCAATTTGGAGGGGCTCATTAGTAGAAAGACCGGTTCGCTGAGGGTCGGTTTAATTTGACAACTTGGTTCGCTCTTGGCAGTTAATTCACTATTAATATATTTTGTATATTTTCATCGCTTTTGCATTGTTTTAATTTTACTTTTTTTTTTTGGAGAATTGCTATTTATGTATTTTTATTAACATGATATGAATTTAGAGCTTAACTAGAGTCAATAAGTCATAAAGTGTGCATTCTAGAATGGAATATGGTTCAGTCATGTCTGCTAACATGGTTGTGCATCCCCTATGGAGTTCGGCAAGGTATAGAGTAGCAATTGGACTTCCAGCACCGTACACGAGTAAGTCGTGCTCCCTTACATAGTCATGCTCCTTATTGTCAGCTAACAAGAGATATCTTTGAACACTAATGTGTATATATTATATTTGACTTTATGCATTGTTTAATACGCATCTACTTGTATTTCACGATCATAACTTAGTTTATTGCATCTTATTTCTAATAACTTTGCTACTATAACTTCCGTTTTGTTTGGAGATTTTCTCCTTGCTTGTTTTTATTGATAGGATGTGATTTCGAGCGAAAACAGAATGGAACTAGTGCAAAATGAGAGCTGGAGCCGAAAGCAGCTAGCCTCACGGCTAAGCCGTGTGGCTCCATACGGTCGTGTGGGGTTTTAGATGCCCCACAAGCACAGCCATGCCTTCACCTCCAACCGCACGAGTCGGTTGTGCCAATTGGCACGACCATGTGGCCCTCGTCGAAGCTGGCATGCTTGTGTGCCTCTGTCTCAAAGACGCAGCACGACATGGTCATGCCTCCTCTGCCGACTTCGACATGGAACGACCATGTGGAATTCACATGGTCGTGTCGTGTGCCATGTCTCCCCCTATATAAGGGGTTTCCCTTCCCTTAGGCCAGGAGTTTTGGCTTGGGGTTAGCCCCTTTTACCTTGGGGAAGGATTCTCTCCTCTAGCGAAGACCCTAGAGCCATCACCGTTGTCGCCCTCAATGATCTGTCCACCTCCGGAGTCAGGATATTCAACAAGAAGACCCACATTACAAGGATACGCTTTCTCTTTCCTCTTCCTCTTTGTTTAGGGTTGCAGAAATTTCATTTATTGTCTTATTGTTGTTTCTTCCTTTGCAATAAAGTAGATTCTCCATATCTATGATGTAGGAAGTAGCTATAATGTAATAATATTATATGAACTATGTATTTGTACATTTCCTTATTTAATAAAATGTTCATGCCTTGTTCTATATGTGTTATGTCTTGTATGTGTTTGTTGAAATGCTTCTATGGTGAATATATATAGTTGTGAAGGTTTGATCGCTACGTAGAGGGAATGTCCAAAACACTATGACCGAGGAGCCTTAGTGGCAGATGCTACTTTTAACCGGACATCTTGGGCATTGCCTTGAAATGGAGGTCAATCTTTTACCAGAGATTAATTAACACTAATTAATGAATTTCTCCCTATCCTGTGTTGGAAGTGTTTAACAAAACCTAGAGATGTATAAGCAGGGCCCCGTAGTGACAAAGAAATATCTTTAATCGGACTCTCTAAGTTACCTACTCTATTTAATGACATTGGATGCCCAAGAGGGAAGCACTCTGATGCACTTCTGTAGGGTTAACACAGTATCTAGTTAGGATCTCTACAAGAACATAAATATCTGATGGGTATGGATTGGCGGGTTTCCTAAGCGAATACCTGGTCGTCCTTGAGAGACCTCTCCATGTCTACGAATTAATAATTAATCCGAATGGAGACCCGTCTCTCAAATGACCATCTCATCATCGTATCGATCGATTCGAATTACAACTTAGCCAATCTCAAAGATCGAGCCTTGTAATTCGCCTAACCGATTGACCGCGGAAAAGACGACGAGTGGATCGGCGATTTTTGTGTTTATTTTCGGGGTCCAACAATTAATTATCAAACATTAATTAACTAATAATTAAATAAGATAATTAATTATTTCATCACATAAAATGACAAGATGAAAGAGGGAGCCAAGAGAGAAATATACCTCTCTTTACCTCATAGTCTTCTACCTTATGCCCCTTTCCTTTTGGACGTCGTGTGGGCGACGAGGTACTAAGAACCGAAATCACCAAGGGCTTCCAATTAATCACCTTCTTTACTTGCCAATTAAAACTGTTAGATCGTGATCACCAAGCTAGAGGAGGGGTGAATAACTTCTTTTGACTTTCTTCCTACAATCGTTAGTGCGTAAGCGGAATATACAAAATAAAACAAAAACCTAATGAAGAAGGAACACACCTATTTACGTGGTTCAGAGATAAAACTCCTACTCCACGGTTGCCCGTAAGGTGGGCGATCCCTAATCCATTGATGGATGATTCCCCGGAGCACCTCCGGCTACATCTCGTAGCTCCTTGTGGGTGGAGAAACCTCACCACAACTCCCGGACACTATCTGAGCAACAAAGGCTACTAACTAGCTCTGTCCAAGCAGGTTTTGCCAAGGAAGAAAGGCCTTAAACGAGCTTCCTTAAATAGAGCTCGAGTTTTAAATGGCCGCTACCAGTCGACTGCCCCAGGGGCAGTCGACTGGTCCCACCAAGCTGACCGTTTGAATCTCCAACCATTACTAGTCCACTGCCCTAGGGGCAGTCGACTGGTCCTTCCCTAAGCCTAGGGTTACCCTTCCCGAGTATATTTCTCTCCGCACTAGAACCCTCCCGGCTTAGTTCCCAAGTGCAAACACTCACACTCGGCCCCTCACGACCTGGTTGACTCTTCAATCAGTAGTCTCGATCTGTTGCCTTCACGCCCTCTTCATCTTCAGCTCCCATCCCTCAGATGCGTACGCAAGCCCTCGGCTTGCCTCCATGCCATCCTTCACGCATGTCTCGAAGTTCGCATGTCTCGAAGTCCGCATCCCTCGGCTCATCGTCTCTGCTCCAGCAACCTCGATCCGTCACCTTCAAGCCTTCTTCGACTTTGGCTCTCGTCCCTCGGATACGCACACAAGCCCGCGGCTTGCCTCCATGCTATCCTTCACGTACGCCTCGAAGTCCGCTTCCCTCGGCTCATCGTACTTGCTTTGTCCATAATCCCTCGGATGTGCACACAAGTGTTAGTAGGATCCCTAAAGCCAATTATGTGATGATTGACTAAGGGCATTTTGTATCATATTCTATTATTAATAAAGGCATATTTGGTTATTATACTTACTTTGTATTCTGTGCCGAATGACTAAGTATAATAATGTCCTTGTGTAGTAGGTTCATATCTACATTATATCGATTGGTTGAATCGATAGTGAGATAATGTAGAGAACACTACACTAAATTATTCCTAGTCAAGTATCAATTATTCAGGGACAATATTGATGCATGGAGACTAGCATGTAGGTCAACTGATGACTTGAGCTCACAAGTCATGGATATGTGATATCAAGTTGACACATGGGTATACATTGGAGAATGTATACTGAATGACCCGCCATGAGAAAGTTTCATAGATTATCATATGAGTGTCATAGACTTTCTCATGTGACTATTGATATGAATAGTCCTTAGACCTGAAGTCACTACGGTTCCCTATATAAGGAGTTATGTACTTTGGTATCGTCAAACGTCACCCGTAATAGGGTGGACTATAAAGGCGATCACTGGGTATGTAATGAATTATGCGGAGGGATATGAGTGATGTAGATGGGATCTATCCCTCCCATATGACGGGAGTGATATCTGTGGGCCTCTTGATCGAGTAGGACTACTGAAACGCATGGCCATGCTCAAATGAGTCAATATGAGATATTGAGCTCATTTGTTTGAGTGAGTCTACTCGGGGATCAAGAAACATAAGATTGATCGAGGATGACACGGTCTATGCCTCATTGGTCAATCTAGATATCAAGAATAGAAGGATAAGGTCATACACTATCATAGTCACGGAGGTTTAGTCGGATCTCGACTTTTCTTGTTACTTGGGTAGCAATGATGCATTGCTAGATGCCGCTCATTGTTTATGTGTCTAAAGTGTTTAGGCGCATTGCCAACGTCACGAGAACCTATTGGGTCACATACAAAGGACACAATGCTTTGGGAAAGTTGATCGGCAGATCTGAGCCCGAGTTGGGAACTCGAGAGATCTGAGCCCGAGTTGGGAACTCGGGAGGTCAGTTTGGGGGACTCGAGTTGGGAACTCGGGAGACCTGAGCTCGAGTTGGGAACTCGGGAGGTCAGTTCGGGGGACTCGAGTTGGGAACTCGAGAGAGACTGAGTCGGAGCTCGGCGGGCCGAGTCGGAGCTCGGCGGGCCGAGTCGGAGCTCGGCGGGCCGAGTCGGAGCTCGGCGGGCCGAGTCGGAGCTCGGCGGGCCGAGTCGGAGCTCGGCGGGCCGAGTCGGAGCTCGGCGGGCCGAGTCGGAGCTCGGCGGGCCGAGTCGGAGCTCGGCGGGCCGAGTCGGAGCTCGGCCGACTAGGTCGGGAGCTCGCCACTTGGGAGACTTGGTCGGGAGACCGAGTCGGAAGCCCGAGAGGCCCGGTCGGAGTTGCATGGAGGAAAGAGAAAAGTCTCTTTTCATTTGATGAAAAGATTCTTTTCTTGCATGGGAAATGATAAAGAGCCACATAAAAAGATGTGCTCTTTATTGGGAAGCCAAAGAGACACAAACCTCTTCATATTCATGGGATGATTATAAAAGGGGGCCTTGTGACTTTGGATGAGGTCTTCTTCTTGCCATAGCTTTTCCCTTTCCCTTCCTCTCTTCTTCCTCTCCTTCACTCTTGGCCGAACCTTATTGTAAGGTTCTTGGTGTTTTCGAGCTACCTCAAGTTGCTAGCACAACTAAGGTAGCTCTCCCGAAGTTGAGAGATTGTGTCCGTGTGGATACGAATAGAGGCACGGACGCTTAAACGTGCAAGAGATCCGACGCATCTTGGACAAGCGGGATAACCGAAGGGCACGCTTCAAAGGTATAAACAGTAGATAAATCTATTAGATAGAGAGCTTTGTACGAGTTTTCTTTCGCATGGATCGCTCGTGGGTTCTTGTTTCCGCTGCGTTTTCATTGTTTTGTGTCGGGAGAACCCAACAACAAGCTCACGGCTTGCCTCCATGCCACCCTTCACCTGAAGACATCCAACTAAGTCCATGTGTACCTGCAAACCTGCACACTCACATACACATATTAGAACACAACAATCCCTAACTTAACCATATTGACACACACATCAAAACCCATGATCCTCCAGATCATACTTGGGTTGATTGCCCCAACAATCTCTCCTTTTTGATGTGTGGCAATATGTTTAAGTTAGGTAAACAAAAACAATAATAACAATTGAAAATTAAAAACATAGCAAACAAGAGGCAACCTCCCCCTTAACCTATGTCCTCTTCTAATTTTCAATTCTCTCAACCACAACACCAAGTTAAGTTCTATCCAACTTAACACCACAAGTTTTCTTACGTTAAGTTAAACCTAACTTAACACCCCAAGTTCTCCTCCTTTGACACCATCAAAAAGATTGCCCCAAGTAATCCTAACCCCTAGTGTAAAAAAGAACTCAACTTATTTCTGAAAAACCCCTCAGAAATCACCAACCAGCAACATTAGTCGACTGCCCCTAGTCGGTGGAATTTGCAAACTTCCCGAGACATTAGTCGACTGCCCCCAGGGCAGTCGACTGATACAGTCTCAACTTGAAATCTCAGCCGAATTTCAAAAACTTGTAGAAATTCTACAAAATTCAGAAAAAATATAAAATTTTGCAAGCATATTTGTTAGGATATAACCTGCCTTAGAAAAATATTATTTCATGAAAAATACCAAATATGCTTGACTTTTGGTACAAACCCCAATTCTTTCAAAAAGTATCAATAAGTATCAACTCTCAAGGCTCCTTGTGATTGTATATGTTTACCAAGCCTATCCTAGACCATTTCAAACCTAGAATTGTTTCTGAATCTCCTTTTTCCTTATAGATTTTCAATATGGTAAGACCTCCCCCCTTTTATCTCTTAGCTCTAGACATTCATGCATTTATAAAATGTATCTCTTTGCTTTGACAAACCCAACAACAAATAATCGAGGTAGTTTATGAGTACCAAACTTTGATAGGCATATCAAGGTGACTTAATTAAGATAAATGTTTATCTAATCATGCATCACATACAGATATTGTATATATCAACATATAAGCAGTAAAACGTAACATGGTTATGACCCGTATACTACGATCTTCTCAAGACAATGAAAAAATCGATGGTCAACCTAGGGATAACATCTTCTCCAAGTGCATCCTTCGGTCATCATATGTCGTCGGTATCTTTCTTATAACTTCATCCTTCAATGGACATTCCACTCCTCGTTTTGTACATTACAAATTAGGAAAACTCGAGTTACATTCGAGTCTAAATCTATTTTACAACTAGAAAAATAGAGATAAAGCATGACACGCAGGCCGTATTATGAATTACATTACAACATACACACACACATATATCTAATCACATTAGGTTTAAGGTCATAACCATGCACCATGTAATCAATCACACACAGTAGATTTAGGACATCAATTTTTATTATGATTGTAAAAATGCTCATGAGTCAAAACCATAGGTTATTAAATTTGTTGAGTACAATCGTACCATAACACACATTTATATTTCATATGATGATGCTATGTACTTTTAGTTTGATCAACACAATCTTTTGTATCTCGGCAAATGCTCATACATTATACAATCCATAATAAAATTATGTCCTTCTATATCATATATAATTTTTTTAAAAAACTTTGTACGATCTTCAGCAAGTGGCTTTGATACCACTGTAGGGATCTATAGGAAAAAATATTTAAAAATTACAGCGGAAATAATAGATCCCACTAGTTATCCATACAAAAAGAAAACTCATACAAAGTTACTTTACAAATTCCTATCGTATATGTATACCTTTGGCGCGTGCCCTTCGCTTATCCCGCTTATCCAAGGTATGCCGGATTTTTTGCGCGTTCAAGTGTCCATGCCTCTATGCGTATCCACACGAACACGATCTCTCAAGTTTTAGAGAAGAATTGCCTTTATGGTGCTAGCTACAAGGGGAGATTCACAGGGCAAGAAGGAGAGGGAAAAGAGAGTTTTCGACCAAGAGAAGGAGGGGAAGGAAAAATGACAAGTCCTCCTTCCAAATGATAAAAAAAACTCTTTTATACTCATCTTATGAATATGAAGAGTTTTTGTCCCTTTAGCTTCCCTCCATTAATGTCAATAAAAATCCAATTAGAGCACATTTTCTCATGTGACTCTTCAACTTCTCTTCATCCAATGAAGAGGAACTTTTCATCTTCCTCTATTATTAATTTATTAAACATTTTAATCAATTAATATCTCATTCAAATGTGGTTGAGTCTAATCTAAATGAGTCTAACTCAAATTAGATCTCAATCTCATAATCCAATTGGATTCACTTGAGGCTAACTCAATTAATCCAATTCGGATCAAATATTAGTCAAACTAAGATTAATTAATCTATGAAGCATCGTGTCCTTAGTGTGTGACTCAATAGGTTCTCGTAACATTGACAATGTGTCTAAACCGCTTTAGACACATAAGCAATGAGCAGCATCTAGCAATGCATCATTACTACCCAAATGACGAGAAAATCGAGATCCAACTTAATCTCTGTGACTATGACAACATATGACCTTATCCTTCTATTCTCGATGTCTAGATTGACCAATGAGGCATAGATCGTGTCATCCTCAGTCAATCTTTGTGTTTCTTGATCCCCAAGTAGACTCACTCAAACAAATGAGCTCAATATCTTATATTGACTCATTTGAGCATGACCATGTGTTTTAGTAGTCCTACTCGATCAAGGGGCTCACAGATATCACTCCTGTAATATGAGAGGGATAGATCCCATTTACATCAGTCACATCCCTCCGTATAATTCATTATATACCCAGTGATCACTTTTATAGTCCACCATGTTATGAGTGACGTTTGATGATATCAAAGTACATAACTCCTTATGTAGAGAACCATAGTGACTTCAGGTCTAATGACTATTCATACTAATAGTCACATGAGAAAATTTATGACACTCATATGACAATCTATGAAACTTTCTCATGGCGGGTCAATTCAGTACACACTCTCTAATGTATACCAATGTGTCAACTTGATATCATATATCTATGACTTATGAGCTCAAGACATCAATTGACCTACATGTTAGTCTTCATGCATTAATATTGTCCTTGAATATTAGTGCTTGACTAGGAATAGTTTAATGTAGTGTTCTCTACATCATCTCACTATCGATTCAACCAATCAATATGATGTAGATAAGAACCTACTACCTAAGGACATTATTATACTTAGTTATTTGGTACAAATATAAAATATAATAACTAAATATGCATTTATTAATAATAAAATATGATACAAAAAGTCCCTAATTAATCATCACATAATTGATTTTAGGGCTCCTACTAACAATATGCATAATACCATAGGTGTAGTTTTTGAGTCAAATGCGATGACCAACTCACTCAATGGTCTTGAGTGAATTGGTACCATTTGTACTGTTCAACAAGACATCCAATGGATCTAGAGAAACCTAAATATGTCCCACCAAACAAAGGTACAAACTAGTTCATTCTGAGTCGAATTCCAATTCAATTGGGAATTCACAACTTGTGAATCTCCTCTCACCTTTGAGCAATCCTTCTTGATTGTAGATGAAGAGGTCTTGGGTTCGAGCCATAAGATTGGTAGGACGTAAATTCTTACATCCTGTGTAAAATGTCTCCCTCTCTCCTCCCTAACCTCTTGCCTTCTCAGTCATCGTGATTTAACTCCTCTATATTGGTCCTGAGGCGGATTGACGGGGACACTGGGGACGAGTGTTTCACCTTTTGCCACTTGATTGTAGGTGAATCTTCAGCCAACACAGTTTGACAACATGGTAGGTGGACTCCATGAACCGTCTTCTGGTTGTGTGGGCCTCATGCTCTTCCTTGGCAATGCAAGCCACAAGGCATCATGCAATCTACTAGAAAATCGACAAG
Source organism: Boesenbergia rotunda (assembly GCA_024364735.1). Lineage (NCBI taxonomy): Eukaryota > Viridiplantae > Streptophyta > Magnoliopsida > Zingiberales > Zingiberaceae > Boesenbergia > Boesenbergia rotunda. The sequence continues at coordinate 275,330 of JAGFNQ010000880.1, read as the reverse complement.
ACCATCATGACCTGCTCAGGTAGAGAAATAAATTGTGTAACACTAAAATCCCGTTCCCTAATTTTGATGGACTCTCAGACAAATGTGCTGCAGCTGAATAACTAGAATTGGCTCCTTCAAGTTGAGCATTCTTCTACACTTGTTAACAAAATTTACAATGCAATGCAGCTGCCCGAGGGAATCCAACAAACATAAATCCACAAAAACAAACTCAACAATGCTTAAAAATTTATGTTCAGATTTATCTACACATCATACAATTTTCACACAAAAGAAAGATACCGACTTCTCTACATTTGGCTGCTATGTGATATTGGGAAAAAGGAAAATTAGGAAGAAGAAAGAACTCAACTCCTCCTATCAAATGGCAGCAACTGAGTTGAACCATGTCCATTTCTTGAGCTGCTCGCATCTTTGCACACTCTATCTAGCATGCAAAGGAAGTCCCTCACAATTACAAAAATTCTTAGTGGGTTCGATTCATCCTTGCTCACATCTCCATGATAGTACTCTGTGATACCTCTCACTTGAAGCAACACTTGCTTCTCATTACCTTTCAGGTCTTCTATTATCCTTTCGGCATCGCTCAGAAATAACTTCATAGTAAGCACAAATTTCTTATTTCTTTCACTTGCAATTATGTCTTTCTCTACTAAATGCTTCAATTGGCACAATCCGATTGAAAGATTTGTGACTGAGTTCACCAAGACATCCAAGTCAATAGTTGCTGTCTTCTTAACATTAGTGAGTTCGGTGCTTAGTCCTGAAACAAGCTTTAGACAAGTTCCCTTGTAGTCAGCATCTCTTTCTTCAGCTGTCTTTAACTTACACTTGGTGTTCATGATCTCCATTTCGTTCACATTTAGACCTTCTAATCGAACTATTTCCTGCACAACAAAATGTAGCAAGGTAGTTTTTCCATCAGTTCCTTTCACGTCTGCCAGTTTCAAGAGAGCATCGAGTTTGAAAGCTCTTGCACCGCCTCGAATGGTTCCAACATTCATCCTGTTTCCGGTTTTAAGCACAGCTTCCAACAACCTGAAGAAAAGCCTACTGGATCTGATCTCTTTACAAGCTTCCTAGAACAAGATCAATAAGATTAGCAAAGGAGCAAAGTCACCAGTTAATAGCATCACATATATTCTAGATGAAGGTGAAATTTTCCCAATAGAGTGCTTACTTGGATCATTGCGAAAGAGCTTTGAAGATGAGCTACTTCATCCTCGAATGTTTCTTTGAACAGCATGACTTCACTTCTTGGGAATGCAAAGGGTATGCGAAGCATTGTCTTAAGAAACTTCTCCGAAGGGTCTAACTCGTCAAGGTTGCCATCAAACTTGGAGAGCTCTTCTTCTTCTTCCTGTGTTGGTGCCATCTTCACCAGTGCTTCCAACTGTTGCGCAGTCAGTCCTTCACCTAATGAAAGTAGAAAACCAACTGATCATATCGTTTCAATCAAGCTGAAAAAAGTTGTTAAACCACTATTCTATCAGTTGATTCCTTTTCTTTCCCAGTTTAGACATTGATAACTTGCATTCTTCTTACATATTTAGATCTTAACTGTATTTCTTTTAAGGTCAAGTTTCCGCTCATAATCCAAGTATTACCAGCGAGATAACCATATACTTGATTCAACTCATTCCCTTTTACGAATTAAATGTAAATTGAATTTCTTAGTTTACCTATCATCAAAGCATTGCAAACTTGCTCAGCAGTAGCATTCAAAGCCTTCATCAGTATGGTGATGTTCTGCAGCCTCTTGTGCTCCAAGACAAGCTTTCCGGGAGAAGGTGTTTTGCTCTTCCCTTCCTCGGGCTTCTTTGCTGTACTTTGCAAATTGTACCCGAAAAGAGACTCGATCATTTTCTCGTCGAATCTGGTTTGAAGCAAAAGGTTGAGTTAACAATTTTATGGCATGATACGAAACAAAGAAGATATCGCTTGCTTGCTTGCTTGCTTACTCAAATGAGCTTGATCTTATCTTGTCCCATACCATCAAACGATCAGGCGCTGCCCTGACTTTGTCCCAGTGAAGAGGTTTCAACTTGGGAAGTGGAGTGCCATCGTTGCCTACTGGTTTAGATAGCAGACTTGGACATGGCGGCGCCGGCGGTGGTGGAGGATGGGCTGAGCTGCAGCTCTTGGGCAATGGAATTGGTCTAATAGGAGGAGGTGGAGGCGGCGGTGGTTTTTTGGAACTATGGCCGTTACTGATTCCTGACATTGGAGAAAAGACCACTGCTTCATTGCTATTGCTTGTACTGCCTGCGGTAGAAGAAGATGCTCTCTCAGCCATTATTGGAGAAGTATTATCCTCCATGGAAATTGAAATGGAAGAAGATGCTGCTCTCTTTGCCATTAATTGAGAGACATTAACCTCCATGGAAAATGGACAAGAAGATGCTCTCTCTGCCATTAATGGAGAAACATTATCCTCCAGGGAAAGTGAAGAAGGTACTTGAAATCTCCTTCCGCTGAAACTTTGTGAGGAAGAAGAGAGGAAGGATTGAGTTGGAGTCGAGACCTTCTGCGGAATCACCAAGGTTCTTGAAGTTGGATTCCGAACCGGTGAAGTGGACTTGTAGGAACTCACCGGAGAAAAGTTCTCCTCCGATGAACTCAGAGCTGAGTGATTCAATGGCTGAGAAGAAACTGAGTGGAAGGAATTGTCGTCGTCGTCGTCCTGATGCCCATTTTTTGATGATTGACAATTAGGAATGGTCTCCCCCGGTGCTGCGGTATTCTTCATATTGAAGTCGTTCTCCAGATATTTGGCTAAAGAATTTAGATAGAACTGGTCGGAGGTGGGATCGAAGCTCACGTTGTCGGCGCTGCCGGAGGGAGCTCGAAGAATGGGTCTCGGGCGAGAGATCAAAACCAACCTTTCCGACCTTTTCTGGGAGTTCCTTCTTCTTGAACTCTTGCAGAGTAGAAAGATGGCAGTGCCCGCGATGACGACTACTCCTGCAGCGCCAACGAGCACTGCTACGACCACTACAATTCGTTTGTGTCTCTTCTCCACTCCATTGCCACTCCCGTACTCCAGACTCTGCCCCGGAGCAATGTGGTGGTGCACCGGCGACGCCGGGCGACGATGGGGCCAGGATAAGTGGAACGGATGTGGTTTTCCGGCGAAGAAGGAAGGAGCTGGTGCGGGGGAGTAAGGCTCCCTGGCTCGCCCGGTAATCTCGAGGCCAAGGAGGAACCTGAGCCTCGCGAGCACCCGGGCGGGCATGCCGTCGCCGGCATTGTCTTCCCAGGACGACATACGGATTTCTCCGACTTCCCGAGCTCTGCTCTCATCTGGACCATCCCACGGCGAGATTCCTAACACGGTACAATACAAGAAGAGGAAAGCGGAAACGAGGAGAAGGTAGAGGACTTTGGAAGCTAACACCATGTCTGTTCCTCTTTTGGTGTCGTCGTCGTAGAGGAATGAGGAGGGGAGGGGGGAATGAGAAAAGCTCCCAAAAAACGGAGGAGAAAACGTTGAGTTGGGATGGGTGGTGGATTGGATCTGAGAAGCTGGCCAAGGCTTTAATGCTACTCCAAGGAATCCCCGAGCACGGCAGTTGTGAGCAGTAAAGGCCCTCTCTCTGCCTCTTTGGCATCATCACCTCTGTCTCTTTAGTCTTTAGTAACAGTTGCCGTAGTAGAAGTAGTAGCTGTGTTTGTTCACAAAACTCTTCTCTTAACTCTTCGGTTCTTTCTGTTATGTTAGGTAGGTGAGAAATCACTGCCTTTGGTTCCAAGTATATCTATGCTTTTCTTCATCTTCTGCGTCATCGTCGCATCATGTTCTCGTTACATAATCAACAATTGTCTTCGATAAATGATGGAACGAGAAGGCAGTCAAACGAGTTTCAGCGAGCAGAGCTACATTGTGAGTGAATGCCCTTTCTGTAAGGTGTATCAGGGGACCATTATCTCCCTCCTCTGTTTGGTTTCCCAATGGAGAGTGCAATAACGAAATACTGCCAACTTTTAAGTTTCTTGATTTATCTAGATTACTTTTAGAAAATTTTTATGAGATTGGATCGCCTCCCTCATGTTCGATGTTAATTGGTTCATTATTTATTTTTTAAAAAATATGACAAACTCTATAGTAATTTCATTTTATCATTTTGATGCCAACCAAGATAAGAGGATTTAATTTTTAACGGATGATGACTCTTAATTCAAGACTGAAAATAAAGCTATGTTTATGTTCACGTGTGCATAATTTAAAATATACATTTATTACCGAAGAACCACTAACCACCAAATTTCAAACCAAAAAGCACTGTTTAAAACTTTCTCTTTTTTAGAGCCTTCTAATATTTTTGTATTATTTTTAGTAATTTTTATTTTTATAATATTTAGGTTATTTTTGATATTTCTGTTATTTATAGATTAGGATTTATCTATATAATAAGTGTCACGTTGTGATAATTTTTTTTATTTGGATTTCTATTATAAATTAAGATTTCGAGGTCATTTGGTCAATCAACCGGTTCCTTTGGTCCATTAGCCGATTTTGGACAAAATCGACTGATAGACCAAATGACTTCGAATTGACATGAAATTAGCTACTATGTATTCATCTAATTCTCCTAATAATATCTATGCTCTCAAATATTAATTAGACTCAATATATTGAGAGTAATAATTTTTTGAATACAGATTAAATTTTTTGAACAATCAAATTCGTATTTTTTTGTTGATGTGAGACTTACTAAGTTATGAGAGAAAGACAAAGGGAATAGTCTAAATTAAAATTAGAAATTAAATCAGATTTATCTATTGAGTGACCTGAACTGATAATTTTATGTTGGCAACCAGGGAAGGAACTGCTTGGGATGACTGAGTTAGCTAAAAACTTGGGTTGGCTTGTATGCTCGATTCCGTACTCTGAGTGCAGACTCCCAAGTTCAAGTGTCGAGTCCAAGTACAACCTCCCGATTGCTGAGTCCGAGTGGAGACTCCCGACTATCGAATTAGAGTGGAGACTCCCGACTACCGAGTCATAATGGAGACTCTCAATTTCCAAGACTGAGTGGAGACTCTCGACTACTGAGTCCGAGTGGAGACTCCTGAACCAGAGTGTTGAAAAAGAAGATATTAAGGGTTACTTTCTGTTGAGTATGCAGGTTGCAAACAAAGTCTCACATTGAAAACACATAAACAAACATCATAACATATAAAAGAAAGATATCTCCATTGATATAAGACCTTTTGGATAATGCATAAAAACAAAACCATAAGTGTAACGCCCGCCCCTTACCGTTAGGCGGCGCGTTACCTTTAACCCTTTTTTTTTCTTACTTACTTATATCATTGAGTATGAATCTAACATTGCAGCGGAAATAAAACGTAACTAAAAGCATGTGCAACGATAAGGAAGTAATAACATCATATAACATCTAATAACATCCATACTTAAATAAACTCCAAAAGAACTAGCAAGTATCATGCATAAAGTAGCAACATATGTCTTATTAGAAATAAGAACTAAGTCCATAGATGGCACTAAAGTGGATCGATCAGCCAAGTCACCACCACACACATTAGCCCTTCCTGCAGCTGCCCATTCCTCAGAAATTTCTATGTTGCTCTGCAACATAAGCAAACAAACTATAAGTATAAAACTTAGTAAGCTCTTTCCTACTCACTAAATCCATACGCCGCCTGCATTTAAAAACATATAACATTTCATGGATAGCATAAGATTCATAAGGCACATAAGATACATGAAGACATATAAACATAGAACATGTGCATTTCAAAACATTAGGATGCTCTTTGGAAAACATAGTAAATAATACTTTAAAATCATATACATCATCTTCTTTGGGGTCCCCGGCTTTGTACCCATTCTTTCTTTTGAGCGCATACCCCTATGTAGGATGCGAGGTAGCTAATCCCGACCTACAGGGGTCTACATTCTAGGCTTACTATCTTTCAGCCTAGGGACAGCTTCGGTAGTCCAGAACCGTGGATCTTTTCCAAGACCCGGTACAAGCCATTCTTTAAAGTAAAATACATATATGCATTCTTTTCTTTTCTTTCTTTCTTTCATATAGAACATGCATTCCTTTCTTTCTTTCTTTCTTTCATATTGCATGTACTATAGACATTCAATCATTCATAATCATAGGCATACTTTCATGGCATAATCATTAGCATAAATAGCAAGACATGGAAGGACCTTTCTTTTAACACATGTAAGTGAAGCAACCATCATGCTAGTTTCATCAATACATCATACTTATAACATGCTTGTCTTAATTAAGGCAATATGTTAGTTTAATCTTTCTTTTCTCATCTTAATACATGCTGGCCGAAACTTCATAGCAAGGATATCATAGCATAAGAGTCATATAATCATGGAAATAAAAACATACATTACATAAGAGGTCATTTACAAGTACACTGGTAGTCTAGACTTCACTAAACACTAGTTTAGGTGCATGAATTGTACTTGAACTTATTCTTAGCCTTTATTCTAGTAATTGGCCAAAATTCACAGTATGTATAACATGGTATAAAAGTTCATATAACATGTAAACAAAACATATTTTACCATTAAGGTCATATACAAGCATAAAGGTAGTCTAGGCTTCATTAAACACTAGTTTAGGGGCATGCTTTGTACTCGAACCTATTCTTAACCCCTATTCTTGTAATTTGTTGAAACTCACAGTAGGGATTTCATAGCATAATCATTCACCTAACATGGGAATAAAAGCATATTTTTCATAAGAATTCATTCACAAGTGCAAAAGTAGTTTGTACTTCACCAAACACTAGTCTAGGTGTATGATCTAGAGTTCTACTTGGATTATCATGCATACGGGTACATGTAACATTTTTCTAAACATCAATACATAGAATGAAGCATGAGTTTAGGCTCAAACAACTTAGATAAGGTACTGACCCTAAGGTATAAATTATTTCCATCATGAAATAAAACACCCAATCACATGCATATCACTTGATTTAACCATAACTTCATGAAGGTCTATAAAAATCTGTTTTAAGGCATAATTTAAGGTCCCTTGGCCGAATGTTACAGCGGTCCCTTAGCATAGATTCCGACAAAATTTCGTGGCCTAAAACATTTATATAGCAAGGAAACAATCATTAGAACAATAGCCTACTTCATGCATCAACATTTATCCATTTCATGACTTGGCCGAATTCTTCCAAGTCCTTTACATCATGGAGGGCATTCAAACACCATGTATCCATCATATATTCATTACAAAAAGGTAGTAACAATTTCATGAACTCTTCCTTTAAGTTTTTGGACATAGAAAAGGGGGTACCCCTTTATGGCCAAAACTTCCCTCAAGGATTTCTTCCATTTTCTTTCACCCAACATCACAAGCAACATAAAAATCATAAAAAACACATAAAAAGCCATTATGTTGCAGGTGAGGGAGTCTTACCACTTGTGCTTATGTTCCCAAAAGATCTCCAAATTTTGGAGAAGAAAAGACCTCTTAAACTTGGTGTTTCCTCTTGTTCTTCTCCTTTTCTTCTTCCGGTTTGTGGGGCTCGGTTTTGGGCTGCAAGGGGCTCTAGGATTTCGGTGAGGATGAGGAGAAAGGAGAAGAGTTTGGTGGAGAGAAAGGAGAAAGGTTTCTTGGTTGAAAATGCCTAGGCATTTCCTCCTCTTAATGACCTTTTATGATGAGTAAAGAGGCAAGCACCTCTTTAATGGTGTCTCTTCAATTTTCTTGTGTCTCTTCATCTTCTTTCCCACTTATCTACAATTTCCCATCCTCTTCTAATAGCACTCCCTTGCTAGGTGAATTGGTTAGTGCATGCATGATGGTACAAGAGGTCCAAGGTTCAATCCTTGGTGCATGCACTTTATTTTTTTTATTATTCCGAAAATTCCCTTAAAACTCCCCCATAATCATGCCAGTATTCCTCATTAAAACCCATTTATATTATATTAAATTTTACCTAAAATCTACCAATAACCATGGTATTAAAAAGCCCATATAAGGCCCATTAGTACTTAGTTTCTCAATTTAAATGAGAAAAACCATGGATTTCTAGGCTAAGGTTCGTACTAATATCTCTAGGTCCCTCGAAAAATTATTTAGACATGATCAATATTTTAAAGAAAATATTAAGAAAATTTTTCGGGTCGTTATAATCCCCCATACCTCGTGAAAGTTCGTCCTCGAACTTAGAATAGCTCCGGTGGATGCCATTGTTTCTCCCGAAGACAGGGTTGTTAAAAACTTGCTATCTAGAACTTGTAAGGGTATGTCTATCATCTTAGCATGTATCATGGAAATATAGGAATGCGTTGCCCCAGTATCAAATAAAACAGTAGCATGCTGACTGTAAATAATTATCTGACCTGTGACAACGGTGGAAGCATTTGCCGCATCTTCCTTTGTAAGAGAGAATACCCTGGCGTTCGTAGTAATAGGCGGGGCCTCCAATCTGCCTTGACTTAATTGAGGACCTTCTAGTGCGGCTTGCATATAGTGCAGCTGTGCAGGAGCATTCTGATACTGCATCTGCTGCTGAGAAGGTGTCGGGGCCTTGGCAGGACAGGCGAAGGCCTTGTGTCCCTCTTGTCCGCATGTGAAGCACTTGTTTGTACCCATGCGGCATTCTCCAGGATGCGTGTTTCCACATTTTGCGCACGGGGTGTACTTGGGCTTCTTATTTGCTGGGCCACCGTTAGAATTGTTCCACATTTTCTTATCATTGCGGTCCCCCTTCCTGCTAGTACCCGCGTGCTGAGGCTTCTGACCTCCTGAGGGGGCTTGGCTCTTGCTTTCAGTTGGCGTCTTCCTTTGCTGATTTATGTTGTTCAGATAGTGCTCGGTGATCAAAGCACTGCTGAACAGCTCCTCGGTGGTCTGCGGTCGGTTAACTCCGCTGGCCACGTTCAGAGCTATCTCCGGTCGTAACATCTTCAGCATAAGGCGGACCTTTTCTTTCTCCGTCTTGACCAACTCCGGACATAGGCGGGCCAGTCGGTTGAATTTCTTGACGGCTTCACTGACGGACAGGTTGCCTTGTCGGAATTCCGTGAATTCATCATAATGTTTGTTGGTGACCTGCAGGTGGAAGAACTCCTCGAAAAATTCCATCTCGAAGTCTATCCACTTCATCAGGTTCACGGGTCTCTTGGCCTTGACCCTTTCCCACCACATTCTGGCATCGCCAGAGAGGCAGAATGACGCACATTTTATCTTCTCGTGCTCCGGCCAATCCAGCAGCTCCATAGTACTCTCCACCGTCTTGAACCAGGCCTGTGCATCCCATGGCTCGCAAGCACCTGAGAAGGATTCCGGCTTCAGCCTCTGCCACTGGATTAAATAGGCTTCCGGTCGCATTCCGGTGGCAGGGCCTGTCGGGGGTGCTGGCGTAGCTGGGGGTGTAACTGTTATCACGGGCTGGTTTGGTGGTGGAGTAGCAGCATTTCCCTGTTGAGTCATCAGGGTGTTGATGGTCTGCTGTTGTTCGGTGATCTGACGCTGGAGTTCTGCGACTATGTGCGTTAGGTCAGGCTGGGGTGCAGTTTCGTTTGTTCTGGTACTTCTTCTAGCCATGCTATCTTCACGAAATAACACATAGGCTAGTATAAAGTTACTGTCATTTTCTCCTATTATCTATCACTTAGGTATATCACATACAAGAAAATATTTTTATTCTACTAATATCTCTTTCTAGATGTTCTTACATCTTAAATTTTATGTAGTCTTCTTGCTCTGCTGTTTAAACATTTTACAACAATAAGATAGTATAAGATCATTTTCATCATTTTCATGTATATACATGCATTTGTATCTTTTTCATTATAAGGTATGGTAAGGTACTACCTTAGGTTTCCATTCATATACATCTTAAATCATTGTCATTACAAGGCACGATAAGGTATTTTCCCAGTTTTATCCAAGGTAAGATTATGCTTCCGTCATACATATCATTTTAAATCATTGTCATCATAAGGTATCTTCCTAGTTTTATCCAAGGTAAAATCATACATATCATGCATCATACTTGCATAATTCAGTTATCAATATAAACATGAAATAAGGCAAGTATAGAATTTCTTACTTGGAAGCGGCAGGAGGTAGGCTTGATGTGTGTGTAGTGAGTTGGCAAACTGCTCTGATACCATACTGTAACGCCCGCCCCTTACCGTTAGGCGGCGCGTTACCTTTAACCCTTTTTTTTTTCTTACTTACTTATATCATTGAGTATGAATCTAACATTGCAGCGGAAATAAAACGTAACTAAAAGCATGTGCAACGATAAGGAAGTAATAACATCATATAACATCTAATAACATCCATACTTAAATAAACTCCAAAAGAACTAGCAAGTATCATGCATAAAGTAGCAATATATGTCTTATTAGAAATAAGAACTAAGTCCATAGATGGCACTAAAGTGGATCGATCAGCCAAGTCACCACCACACACATTAGCCCTTCCTGCAGCTGCCCATTCCTCAGAAATTTCTATGTTGCTCTGTAACATAAGCAAACAAACTATAAGTATAAAACTTAGTAAGCTCTTTCCTACTCACTAAATCCATACGTCGCCTGCATTTAAAAACATATAACATTTCATGGATAGCATAAGATTCATAAGGCACATAAGATACATGAAGACATATAAACATAGAACATGTGCATTTCAAAACATTAGGATGCTCTTTGGAAAATATAGTAAATAATACTTTAAAATCATATACATCATCTTCTTTGGGGTCCCCGATTTTGTACCCATTCTTTCTTTTGCGCGCATACCCCTATGTAGGATGCGAGGTAGCTAATCCCGACCTACAGGGGTCTACATTCTAGGCTTACTATCTTTCAGCCTAGGGACAGCTTCGGTAGTCCAGAACCGTGGATCTTTTCCAAGACCTGGTACAAGCCATTCTTTAAAGTAAAATACATATATGCATTCTTTTCTTTTCTTTCTTTCTTTCATATAGAACATGCATTCCTTTCTTTCTTTCTTTCTTTCATATTGCATGTACTATAGACATTCAATCATTCATAATCATAGGCATACTTTCATGGCATAATCATTAGCATAAATAGCAAGACATGGAAGGACCTTTCTTTTAACACATGTAAGTGAAGCAACCATCATGCTAGTTTCATCAATACATCATACTTATAACATGCTTGTCTTAATTAAGGCAATATGTTAGTTTAATCTTTCTTTTCTCATCTTAATACATGCTGGCCGAAACTTTATAGCAAGGATATCATAGCATAAGAGTCATATAATCATGGAAATAAAAACATACATTACATAAGAGGTCATTTACAAGTACACTGATAGTCTAGACTTCACTAAACACTAGTTTAGGTGCATGAATTGTACTTGAACTTATTCTTAGCCTTTATTCTAGTAATTGGCCAAAATTCACAGTATGTATAACATGTATAAAAGTTCATATAACATGTAAACAAATACATATTTTACCATTAAGGTCATATACAAGCATAAAGGTAGTCTAGGCTTCATTAAACACTAGTTTAGGGGCATGCTTTGTACTCGAACCTATTCTTAACCCCTATTCTTGTAATTTGTTGAAATTCACAGTAGGGATTTCATAGCATAATCATTCACCTAACATGGGAATAAAAGCATATTTTTCATAAGAATTCATTCACAAGTGCAAAAGTAGTTTGTACTTCACCAAACACTAGTCTAGGTGTATGATCTAGAGTTCTACTTGGATTATCATGCATATGGGTACATGTAACATTTTTCTAAACATCAATACATAGAATGAAGCATGAGTTTAGGCTCAAACAACTTAGATAAGGTACTGACCCTAAGGTATAAATTATTTCCATCATGAAATAAAACACCCAATCACATGCATATCACTTGATTTAACCATAACTTCATGAAGGTCTATAAAAATCTGTTTTAAGGCATAATTTAAGGTCCCTTGGCCGAATGTTACAGCGGTCCCTTAGCATAGATTCGACAAAATTTCGTGGCCTAAAACATTTATATAGCAAGGAAACAATCATTAGAACAATGGCCTACTTCATGCATCAACACTTATCCATTTCATGACTTGGCCGAATTCTTCCAAGTCCTTTACATCATGGAGGGCATTCAAACACCATGTATCCATCATATATTCATTACAAAAAGGTAGTAATAATTTCATGAACTCTTCCTTTAAGTTTTTGGACATAGAAAAGGGGGTACCCCTTTATGGCCAAAACTTCCCTCAAGGATTTCTTCCATTTTCTTTCACCCAACATCACAAGCAACATAAAAATCATAAAAAACACATAAAAAGCCATTATGTTGCAGGTGAGGGAGTCTTACCACTTGTGCTTATGTTCCCAAAAGATCTCCAAATTTTGGAGAAGAAAAGACCTCTTAAACTTGGTGTTTCCTCTTGTTCTTCTCCTTTTCTTCTTCCGGTTTGTGGGGCTCGGTTTTGGGCTGCAAGGGCTCTAGGATTTCGGTGAGGATGAGGAGAAAGGAGAAGAGTTTGGTGGAGAGAAAGGGGAAAGGTTTCTTGGTCGAAAATGCCTAGGCATTTCCTCCTCTTAATGACCTTTTATGATGAGTAAAGAGGCAAGCACCTCTTTAATGGTGTCTCTTCAATTTTCTTGTGTCTCTTCATCTTCTTTCCCACTTATCTACAATTTCCCATCCTCTTCTAATAGCACTCCCTTGCTAGGTGAATTGGTTAGTGCATGCATGATGGTACAAGAGGTCCAAGGTTCAATCCTTGGTGCATGCACTTTATTTTTTTTTATTTTTTTTATTATTCCGAAAATTCCCTTAAAACTCCCCCATAATCATGCCAGTATTCCTCATTAAAACCCATTTATATTTATATTAAATTTTACCTAAAATCTACCAATAACCATGGTATTAAAAAGCCCATATAAGGCCCATTAGTACTTAGTTTCTCAATTTAAATGAGAAAAACCATGGATTTCTAGGCTAAGGTTCGTACTAATATCTCTAGGTCCCTCGGAAAATTATCTAGACATGATCAATATTTTAAAGAAAATATTAAGAAAATTTTTCGGGTCGTTACAATAAGGGCTTATGCCCAAAGTGGATAATATTATATCATTATGGAGATATCTAAATTTCTTCAGTCCTAATAATAGGTATCAGAGCTCGGACTGTTGAAGGTCTAAGCGCCGACTATGCACAAGAGCTATGGTCTAATCGACTCATGTAAGTAGAATATTAACCTCGAACAAAGAAAGTGGTGGCTCCGGTGTTAAGATCAAGAGGACCAGATACTAGATAGGAAGTCCTAGTTGTGGCTAAGCAATGAAGACCTAGTAAGTCAGTTGGACTATGGGGGCAATAAAGTCCTAGTAGGATGGGTGGACCTAGAGGTAGGAAGGCCTAGTTGTAAGTACCCCGGGGATGGTTTTGATGTGATTAACTAAGTAAAGTTAGGTCTTGTTGGTTTTGATCCCTATGTCTAAGTGTCTAGGAGCTTAGGAGTGCAAGAAGTCGATCAAAAGATGCAGCAGATGAGGATGGTGCGGGAAGGGAGCCGACAGGTTTAGTGCATCCGAGGGAAGCGAAGGCTGCAGAAGAGTACATCAGTGGAGCAAAAAGGCCGTGCGTGATGTTCGAGGAATGAGAAGCCAGCGAGAAAGTTTGTTCAAGGAGAAGGATGGAGACGGGTTCGAGTGAGCTCAACTTTGGAAGGTTAAAAATCACCCAAAAGCCCGTCGGAAGACTGGTCAACAAGTTGATGACTAGCCTCACTTGGCCACCCAAGTTAACTTGGGCACTCGAGCATGAAGGCACCCTCATCTCTCGGGCGCTCGGATTCTCAGGTGCTCGAATCGACTCAGGCGCTCGTGTTTTGATACCTTATCACCAAACTATTGGGACCGGGTGCATGTTGACATGGATGCAGGTTCGTAATTTTAAAAATTAATTACGTGCAGCGAAAGGTTTAGCATAAATAATTTCTCAAATTATTTAACCACACATCTAAGCATGCAATTTTATCTTGCGTAGACATGATCATATATTTAAAATTTTGCAGAAACATAAACTAATTTACGTATTACCTCGCGTAACTCAAAGGAAAGCGTCCCTTGGAAGCTCCGCCTCTATTCGCGTCCACGTCGAGTATCTTCGGGATGACTTCGCAAAGCCACGAGTTTCATGTTCTCGAGAACTACTAGATTCTCTGAGAATGCGACGAGAAAAACCAAGAGAGAAGTCAGAAGACTAACCACAAAAGGATAGTCGGAATCAAAATTCCGGCGAAGCAAAAGAAGAGGCTTGCGGCAAAAAGATCCTTGCGGCAAACTCTAATTCCGGCAGCACCTTCTTCCGGCCAAGAGATGGCTGGAGCTTCGTTCTCCGGCAGCAGGTGGTGGTCGGCAGGGAAAGGGTAGGGGCGGCCGGCTGGTGCTCCTTCTTGGGGCTGGTTGGCGCACGGCAAGAAGGGGAGAAGAGAAGGAGAGAAAGAGAGGGAGAGAGCCTATGCCTTCATCTCTATGATTATCACCCAAGCCTTGCCTTGGGTCCTTTATATAGTGGCCTCTCAACCATCAAGCCTCTCAAATATGGAATAACTTATTCCATCATACCAAGTTTGATTTTATATCATGGTTAAAATCATATTTTAATTCATGATAAAAAAAAAATCAATCAAGTCTCTTCTCTCCTATGGAATAAATTTCCTTATCATGGTAAATCAATCCATGATTGATTTTATAAAATAAACCAATCCATAGTTCATTTTAATTTCCATGAAAAATAAATCAAACCTTGGTTTATTATATAAAAATTTATATCATCCATAATTTTATAAAACAAACCACACTTGGTTTATTTTATAAATTGAACCAAAAACTTGGTTCTCTCCCTTTGTTGTGGCCGGCCAAGCAAAGAGGATGGAGGCCCTCTTTGGCCGGCCCATCCAAGCCACGCCCCAATGAATTAAACTTATTTAATTCATCTATTAAGTCTTCAAAAGACTTAGCCATTTTACGCTTCCGATGCGTCTCTAAAAAATTCAGATTCGACTTTTCGTTTGGCTCAACCAAACTTAATCTCTCTTGATTGGAAAATCTAATTTTCAACTCGTTTTAAATCCCTCGGATTACTCGTAGTGCGTGTAACTAAATAGGATTTCGATTTATGTTGGCCGTCTATAATTAATCAATTAATTATACAACGATCATGAGTGACACCTAGTAGTACATCATGATCCCTAATTAATCGAAAGATCAACGGTTGACCTCAGAAATGATTCTGAAACCCTTCAGCATCTATAATGAATCGTGCCCCATTCCCTTCACCATCTTATACCTACTTGGTTCAGGACATGGTCTATGTGTGTCAGTCCCCACTAGGTAGACTACGTCACACCTAGCCCAAGTAGCGTTTTCTCGTCCTATGGATTCTAATTACTCTCATGTATTTAAAAGATTCATACTCTGAACATGTCATGCTCTAGCCAGAGGCTTTGAGTAACAATCCGACGATAGGCCTCGGGTATACATCTCCTCGCAAGGAGTGGTGAATCCTTTGTAGGCTGTTCAAACATCTTCGGGCACTTCGGCTTATACCCAATCATCCTGGGTCCACACCTCCTTGGAGATGCTTGCTTAAGATGTCAAAGTATAAGTCTCCATGACCAAGATGACTTGAACACCGCAAGTCAAAGGAACATCACAGTTAAGCTGCAGTAAGAACTTCACTGACATATCTATATGTAGACTATCATATGAAGTTTTACAGTCAGTCAGTCCAATAAACTAGTTCCCTTAACTAGCATTCATGTTTATCTCCGGACATCTCAATGTCACCAGCCAGTGAGAATCAGCTGATTAGAGAATAACCCATGCTAGTCTCAACAGAATTGATAGTGTCCGTATTTATCAATTCATCGACTAGGGACAATTTCAATACTTCACAATTGCACATGTAGAGATAATCACTAGTTGTGAATTCATCACAAATTCTCTCATGCTATGAATTGTATTGTGGACATTTAGTAAATGAGTTTAAGATCTCAATCAAATACACAAATATGTATACTCAAATAGTGAATATTCATTTATTAGAATAAATGATTACAATCATAAGGCGATTGCCTTAGGACACTTCTCTCATATCACTAACACAAACTAGCCGTTTTGACCATTTACAACATGGAAAAGCACTGACCCAGTATCAGGCTCGTGTGCACTCGGGCGCCCTAGAAGTGTCACGTCATCATTTTAATAAGTTTTTTCAGGGGCGATAAATAGACCCCTTAACTCAAAAGAAATCATCAATTTGAGCTATAATGACTTTTGTGTTAGTTTTCTTTTATTTTCTCTGAGTTCTAAAGTGTGTAAGAGGCTTCTCCACCCACAAGGAGTTATTCTGGAGTTGTACGTTTAATTTTTCTTGGACTAGTGGTCATCCAAGTTGCAAACCAAGTACATCATTGTGCGCCTCTTTTCTGTTTAAGTTATTAATTTGATTTATGATTTTTTGTTTTGTAACTAATCTCTATCTTTGTTAAGAATGATAAAAGATCCAATTTTTTATTGCAGGGATTTTCACCCCCGTTTAGCCGGCCGATTGATCGCAACAATTGGTATCAAAGCGAAGACACTTTAGAAGGATTAACTGCCAACTAAAGCAACATACAAATGGTTGGACCAAGTATCTGTTGGGACCGGGTGCATGTTGACAAGGATACGGGTTCGTAAAATTTTAAATTTTTACGTGCAGCGGAAGAATTAGCATAAAATAATTTCTCAAATTATTTTAATCACGTATCTAGCATGTAACCTTATAATGTGTGGACATGATCATAAATTAAAACTTTGCGGAAAAGTAAACTAATTTACTTTGTACCTCGCGTAACTCGAAGAAAGGGACGAGATCCAACCGTAGCATCCCTTGTAAGCTCCGCCTCTATTCGCGCCCACGCCGAGTTCTCTTCGGGATGACTTCGCAAAGCCACGAGTTTTGTGTCGACGAGAACTACTAGATTCTCCAAAGACACAACTAGAATATCAAGAGAGAAGAAAGGAAACTAACCACCAAGTAACGGAATCAAAATTCCGGGAAAGGAAGGAAGGAGTCGCGATCCGCTTCTTCTTTTTCTTCGGCACGAACTTGGTGGAGGAAACTCACGGGCACCCTAGGTGCTTGCGCCGGCCCTAGGGGAGGAGAGAGAGCCGGCCCTAGAGAGAGAAAGGGCGCCGGCCCTAGAGAGAGAGAGTTAGAGGGAGAGAGTTAATCTCTTGATCAATCTATTAAGGAAATCAAGCCTAGCCTTGGTTCCTTTATATAGTAGCCTCTCCCTTGCCAAGTCTCCCCTTTAACGGAATTTTTCATAAGAAATTTATCCTATAAATTTTCTTTATTAATTATTCCGTTTAAACCAAGTTTTATTATAACTAATTTTATAATAAAACAAATACATCTCTCCTTTTATTATGGAATAAATTTTACAAGAAATTTATAAATTTTCTTTATTATGGTAAAATCAATTCTTAATTGATTTTATAGGATTAAAATAAACCATTCCATGGATCATTTTAATTTCCATAAAAAAGAATAAATTTCTATAAATTTCTTTATATAAATTTCTTTATACAAATTTATTTATCCATAATTTATAAAACAAATCGCGCTAGATTTATTTTATTAATTAAACCAAATAAATTGGTTTCTCCCCAAGTGGTGGCCGACCAAACCAAAGAGGGTTGGCACCCTCTTTGGCCATCCAAACCGAGCCGAACCCATCGCGAATTAAACTCATTTAATTCGCCCAATAAGCCTTCAAAAGACTTAGCCATTTTTAGCTTCCGTTGCGCCTCTGATTAACTCAGATTCGACTTATTTCTCTTGATCGGAAAATCCAATTTTCAACTCGTTTTAAATCCCTCGGATTACTCGTAGTGCGTGTGACTAAATAGGCTTTCGATTTATGTTGGCCGTCTATAATCAACCAATTATAGAACGATCATGAGTGGCACCTAGTAGTACATCATGACCCCCAATTAATCGAAAGATCAACGGTTAACCTCAGAAGAGATTCTGAAACCCTTCAACAGCTCTAATGAATCGTGCCCCATTCCCTTCACCATCTTATACCCACTTGGTTCAGGACATGATCTGTGTGTGTCAGTCCCCACTAGGCTGACTACGTCACACCTAGCCCAAGTAGTGTCTTTCTCGTCCTTTGGATTTCTAATTACTCTCATGTATTTAAGAGACTCATACTCTAAACATGACATGCTCTGGCCAGAGGCTTTGAGTAACAATCCGACGATAGGCCTGGGTATACATCTCCTCGCAAGGAGTGGTGAATCCTTTGTAGGCTGTTCAAACATCTTCGGGCACTTCGGCTTATACCCAATCATCCTGGGTCCACACCTCCTTGGAGATGCTTGCTTAAGATGTTAAAGTATAAGTCTCCATGACCAAGATGACTTGAACACCGCAAGTCAAAGGAACATCGCACTTAAGCTGCAGTAAGAACTTCACTGACATATCTATATAGATTACCATATGAAGTTTTACAGCTAGTCACTCCAATGAACTAGTTCCCTTAACTAGCATCCATGTTTATCTCCGGACATCCCAATGTCACCAGCCAGTGAGAATCAGCTGATTAGAGAATAACCCATGCTAGTCTCAACAGAATTGATAGTGTCCGTTTTTATCAATTCATCGACTAGGGATATTTTCAATACTTCACAATTGCACATGTAGAGATAATCACCAGTTGTGATCTCATCACAAATTCTCTTATGCTGTGAATTGTATTGCGGACATTCAGTAGATGAGTTTAAGATCCCAATCAAATACACAAACATGTATACTCAAATAGTGAATTTTCATTTATTAAAATAAATGTTTACAATCATAAGGCGATTGCCTTAGGACACTTCTCTCATATCACTAACAAACTCCCACTTGGCCTAATGCCAATTGCTACGGTATCCAATACCACAGGCTCTAACATGACCCTCAAACTTGCTCTGAGGCAAGGCCTTAGTTAAAGGATCCGCTAAATTCCTTTCAGTGGGAATTTTCTCAATTTGTATATCATTCCTACTTATAATCTCTCTGATCAGATGATAGCGGCGAAGCACGTGTTTGGATCGCTGATGAGACCTTGGTTCCTTTGCTTGTGCAACAGCTCCATTGTTGTCGCAGTAAACCGGCACTGCTTCATCAATGGTTGGAACCACACCAAGTTCGGAGACGAACTTCTTGATCCAGACTGCTTCCGTGGTAGAATCCGCTACGGTGTCTTGTTTGGAACTCTTCCAACTTATTGCGCCTCCATTCAAAGTAAATACGTATCAAGACTGAGATTTGGAGTCATCCTTATCTATCTGGAAACTGGCATCTGTATACCCACGTATTACCATATCTCCTTCTCCATATGTTAGGAACACATCCTTAGTTCTTCTTAAGTACTTAAGGATTGTTTTGACAGCCGCCCAATGATCCATTCCTGGATCCGACTGGTATCTGCTTGTGACGCTCAGAGCATACGATACATCGGGCCTAGTACATAACATAGCATACATGATAGATCCTATCGCGGATGCATAGGGAATCTTATTCATGCAAATCCTCTCGTCTTCTGTGCGCGGACACATAGACTTTGAAAGGTTGATTCCATGCCTGATGGGAAGGTAACCTTTCTTGGATTCCGACATGCTAAACCCTTTTAGCACTCGGTCTATATATGTAGACTGCGAAAGACTAAGCAACCGTTTTGATCTATCTCTATAGATTCTAATCCCAAGGATATAGGTTGCTTCTCCCAGGTTTTTCATGGAGAAAGTTTTGGACAACCAAATTTTAACTGACTAGGAATACTAGGAATACAACTGCACTCCCACTAACCTTCTTGTACACACAAGGTTCGTCAGGATTTTGTGAGAAATCAAACTCTTTGATTGTCTCATCAAAACGGATGTTCTAGCTCCTGGATGCTTGCTTCAGTCCATATATGGATCGTCGAAGCTTGCATACTTTGGTTTTATCAACCGATGTGAAACTTTCAGGTTGTATCATGTATAGATCCTCAAGCATGTTTCCATTAAGGAAAGCTGTTTTCACATCCATTTGCCATATCTCATAATCATAATGAGCTGCTATGGCTAGGAGCATCCGAATAGATTTAAGCATAGCTACTGGCGAATAGGTTTCGTCATAATCAATTCCTTGTTTCTGACGATATCCTTTTGCCACTAATCTAGCCTTAAAGGTAACAACATTACCTTCCATATCGGTTTCTTCTTGAAAACCCACTTGCACCCTATGGGTTTAATCCCTTCAGGTGGGTTAACCAAGTCCCATACTTGATTTTCGTTCATGGAATCCATTTCCGACTTCATGGCTTCAAGCCATTTGTCCCTTTCTGAACATTTCAGAACATCTTCATAACTGATAAGTTCGTCATCGCTTATGAGTAACACGTCATTCGATTCGCTTATGAGAAATCCGTATCTCTCTGGAATATTGCGTGTCCTATCAGATCTACGAAGAGGTGGTGTTGTTTTAGGTTCAGCTGATAGCTCATCATTATGAGTTATTGGTTGTGGGTCTAGACTAGGTGTCTCTGTAATGTCTATTAGAGTTTCTTGAACTTCATCAAGTTCAATGCCACTCCCACTGTTTCCTTGTAAAAGAAATTCTTTTTCCAGAAATACAGCATGCCTTGAAACAAACACCTTTTGTTCCAAGGGATGATAGAATTGGTAACCCTTCGTTTCCTTAGGGTATCCAATAAATAGACATTTATCAGACTTAGCATCCAATTTGTCTGATACAGTCCGCTTCACATAAGCAGGACAACCCCATATCTTAAGGTGAGTTAAGTGAGGTTTCTTACTATTCCATGTCTCATATGGAGTAGTAGAGACTACCTTGGTCGGGACTCTGTTTAGCAAGTAAACAGCTGTCTTAAGTGCATAGCCCCAAAAGGATTTTGGAAGAGTTGCATGATTCATCATCGACCTAACTATGTCCATTAAGGTTCGGTTGCGCCTCTCAGATACACCATTATGCTGTGGTGTATATGGCGGAGTCCATTGGGACAATATCCCATTGTCCCTAAGATAATCTTGAAACTCTTGACTTAAGTATTCACAACCTCGATCGGATCGAAGTATCTTAATACTTTTGCCAAGCTGTTTCTCTACTTCATTTCTGAACTCTTTGAATTTCTCAAAAGCTTCAGATTTGTGTTTCATCAAGAACATATACCCGAATCGTGAGTGATCATCGATAAAGGTGATGAAGTAGCTATAGCCTCCTTGTGCAAGAGTTGACATTGGTCCACATACATCAGTATATATTAGACCAAGCAATTCTCCCACTGGATTACCTTTTCCAGAAAAGGGTAACTTGGTCATCTTGCCTTTTAAGCATGATTCGCATGTATCAAATGAACCGGGTTCAAATGATTCCAGAATTCCACATCGGTGTAATTCGGTCATGCGTTTCTTACTTACATGGCCAAGACGGCAATGCCAAGTGTAGGAGTCTATTTGTTTATCTATTCAAGCACGTTTGTTGCTAACTTCGATATTGAAAACGTCACCGGATAAATCTAACGTGTAGATACCATTGCACAAAGTTCCATTCCCATAAAGAACGTCATTTAAAGTTATGTAACAACAATTGTTACTAAAAGTTAAATGATAACCCTTTTCATTCAAACATGAAATAGATATAATGTTCTTTATTAACGAAGGAATAAAATAACAATTATCCAATTCTAAGACACGTCTAGTGGGGAGCTTTAGCAAATATGTTCCGATGGTAACAGCAGCAATCTTTGCTCCATTTCCAACTCGCAAATTTGCTTCTCCTTTGACGAGTTTTCTTCTATTCCTTAGCCCCTGTATGTCATTACATATATGTGAGCTACACCCAGTATCAAGTACCCAGGTATTTGAGGAAATAGAGTGACATTCAATAACGAAGATACCTGAAGAGGATGGGGCATCAGATGCCTTATTCTTCAAGGACTCAAGATAAACCTTGCAGTTTCTTCGCCAATGACCCTCCTTGCCATAATGATGGCAAGTTCCTTTTGGTTTCTTTTCAGTCTTTTTGGCCTTTTTCTTCTTCCCTTTATTCTGTTCTTTGGCCTTCCTCTTAGAACCTTTCTTTGAGGAACCAACTAACAGTACCGTCTTTTGATCCGGCTTTACAGAAGGCTCCACAGTCTTCAGCAGGTTGAGCAACTCAGGAATGGTAGTCTCTAGTTTGTTCATCCGATAGTTCATCACAAATTGTGAATAACTTTTGGGCAAACAACTCAGAATTAAGTCAATACTTAGTTCATGATCCATTGCAAAACCGAGTGTGCTCAGTCGCTCAATGTACCCCAACATCTTTAACACAAACTGCGAGGCAGAAGTGCCTTCCTGCATCTTAGTGGTGAAGAGGAGTCTAGAGACTTCGAACCTTTCGGATCTCGCCTGCTCTTCAAACAACTCATGAAGATGGAAGATGATGGTATAAGTGTTGGATCGTGAAAACCGATAGAGGGGGGGGGGGGTGACGGAAATCATTTTTCTTTCGGAAAGCTTAGAGCAAGTATGCAGCGGAAATTAGAAACACAGAGACACAGTTCGATTTACTTGGTTCGGAGCCTGTGTCGACTCCTACTCCAAGGCCCACGGTCGTTGACCGTTTACTTTGGGCAATTCTATATCAGGCGCAAAACAAGTTTACAAAATTGGTTACAAAAGTATGTGCAGTAAACTTAAATAGCTCTTTTTACCGACGTCCGAGGAAGATCGACTTTTTCGGAGCAGCAGGACATCGTCGGCTCGAGTTGGAAGGATTCCGGGGCATAGCGCGAGAGCAGAAGAGCGTAGAGTCGTTGTTTCAAAGTTGTTGTTGAAGGCTTGGGTGTTGGTGCTATTCATAGCACCTAGGGGCGCCCTGGACGTCGGGGGCGCCCTGCCACGTGTCAGCCGATCCGGATTTAGCTCAGTCAACAGTTATCCCATCCGAATAGGGATAAGTTTGACTCTGGGGGCGCCCTGGTCGCAGAGGGCGCCTTGGCTGACTTCTTCCGCGCAGAAATCTCGGCTGTGGATAAAGATGAAGCTTCGCAGACCTGGGCCCAAGGCGCCTTGGCTGCTGAGGGCGCCCTGGCTGCTGAGGGTGCCCTGGCTGCTGAGGGCGCCCTGCCTAGTAAGCAGCCGAAGCCCTTTTTGCTTCACTTGGTTCTGGTTCACCTTGGGGGCGCCCTGGACACTCAGGGCGCCCTGCTCAGCTGCTGCCTTAGTCCTTTGAGGCTCTCTGAGTTGCAGACACACGTTCCTTCGGTCCTGCATCCAGGGTTAGTCCAAAACACAATAAAGCATTAATTTGTTAGTTTATACAGCCTTAGCTATCTTGGTTCTGACTTTGGTCTCCTAAATGGAGCCCTAGGTCGAACCGACGCCTACTGTTCCCTCGACGGGGAACGCGTCCTCACCTACTCCTCTCGGGAGAATTTACCTGATGCCAACCGTTCCTCTGGTTGGACTTTTGCCTGACGGTCCTTTGTCAGGTCTTGGATGCCGAGCTGCGAGAAGAATGATTAACCTAGAAATACAAATTGAGCTTATGCGAGAAGAATGATAAAGAATGTATCAATATACATTAATTAAAAATCCTATTTATTTTTCAAATTGAATAACCCTTTTTATCAATTCGGGAGATTGTAGGAACATCTCCAAATAGGTTGATATCCAACCATAGATAAGAACAACCATGGCTGTGGCCATCAAGTTATTCTTAGCTATGAAGGTAGGTAATTATACCGATTACATATCACATATATGTAACTATCACTTTATGCTATCAACTAATTGAATGTTTGCATAAATCATTGGGTTGTTAACTCATTAACAAGAATGCGACATTATACATAGCACCCAACTGCACCTTTCTTTGCATCGACCTTGGCTGTGGCACAACAAATTGATGCTCCAAGCTTAAGGCTTACCCATTAATCAAGAAATAGTTTTAATATGGTTGGAGCTCATTCAACCGTTTAGTCAGGCTTGGATGTGTCCAACAACCAAAACTAAGGATTGACCTCTGACTCCGACTATATTATTCGTAAACTAATTCCATGGTTTGAACATGTTGAGGTTCAAGCCGGGCATGGATGTGTCCATCAACCCAAACGAGAAACAAAACTCCGATTCTAACCATATTAATGGAAGGTGTTGGCCTTAATATTTTGTAAGGGGTTTTGGGTCTCATCCTTTCTTTTCTAAGCACATTCATGACATATAATTATGTCATGACTAACGATTTCCTTAATAAAGTATGTATGTGACTTAATTTATCAAGTCCCATGAATTGAATTAGGAACCGGATTTCCTAATTCTAATTTCATACTTTATTAAAGGAATTGTTTTGGGAAACAATTTCCTAAATTGTCATAATCAATTTCGGAAATAATATGTTTAAGACTTTGATTTCTCTAAATCAAATCTTATTAAATTAAGAGATAGATTCCCTTAATTCAACCACATATTATTTTCATGAAAATCTCATTTAAGAAACTCTATAGGAAACTATTTTCCTAATTAATTTTGGAGACAACAATATGTAAGAGCATCACCTCTTAAATCATATTTTATTCATGGATTTAATTAATTACAACAAATCGTTTTCTAAGGGTGGCTCCCCGAGGCTCAGATACCCAAAGAAAAGTAATTTGTCGTAAATCCAATTTGGTCCGCTTCGGAAGCGTAACCAAATTAAACATGACAATTTCATTTAAAATTGGGAAATTAAATTACAACAACTAACTTTAAATTGGACGGCTCCCCGAGGCTCAATCCAAAATAAAGTATTTTGTTGTCAATTTAAAAACCAATTTAAATTTAATTGTCAATTAATTGTCCATAAATTTGTCTAGACTTTCTTGAAAGAAAGTGCCCAAAATTGCGAGATTTCATAATAGGTTTTCAGAATAATTGTAAGTTTCTGGTACAAAGAAAACTTACATATTTCCAAAATTGGAAAATTTCTAAAATAGAAAATTTCCAAAATTGGAAAGTTTCCAAAGATGGGAAGTTTTCACAATTATCATAAAATTTCAGAAACTAGGATATTTCAAACGTTTGCGAAATTTCATGAGGATTTCCAAACTTTGAAATTCCTAAATCTAAAATTTATAATAATTGGAAAATTTCAATAATTGAAAATTTTTCCAAAATTGAGATTATGACAAAGTTTTCCGCAAAACAATTATATGATTATGTCGAACACTAACCGGCTCTGATACCACTGTTGGGACCGGGTGCATGTTGACAAGGATACGGGTTCGTAAAATTTTAAATTTTTACGTGCAGCGGAAGAATTAGCATAAAATAATTTCTCAAATTATTTTAATCACGTATCTAGCATGCAACCTTATAATGTGTGGACATGATCATAAATTAAAACTTTGCGGAAAAGTAAACTAATTTACTTTGTACCTCGCGTAACTCGAAGAAAGGGACGAGATCCAACCGTAGCGTCCCTTGGAAACTCCGCCTCTATTCGCGTCCACGCTGAGTTCTCTTCGGGATGACTTCGCAAAGCCACGAGTTTTGTGTCGACGAGAACTACTAGATTCTCCAAAGACACAACTAGAATATCAAGAGAGAAGAAAGGAAACTAACCACCAAGTAACGGAATCAAAATTCCGGGAAAGGAAGGAAGGAGTCGCGATCCGCTTCTTCTTCTTCTTCGGCACGAACTTGGTGGAGGAAACTCACGGGCACCACCCTAGGTGCTTGCGCCGGCCCTAGGGGAGGAGAGAGAGCCGACCCTAGAGAGAGAAAGGGCACCGGCCCTAGAGAGAGAGAGTTAGAGAGAGAGAGGGAGAGAGTTAATCTCTTGATCAATCTATTAAGGAAATCAAGCCTAGCCTTGGTTCCTTTATATAGTAGCCTCTCCCTTGCCAAGTCTCCCCTTTAACGGAATTTTTCATAAGAAATTTATCCTATAAATTTTCTTTATGAATTATTCCGTTTAAACCAAGTTTTATTATAACTAATTTTATAATAAAACAAATACATCTCTCCTTTTATTATGGAATAAATTTTACAAGAAATTTATAAATTTTCTTTATTATGGTAAAATCAATTCTTAATTGATTTTATAGGATTAAAATAAACCATTCCATGGATCATTTTAATTTCCATAAAAAAGAATAAATTTCTATAAATTTCTTTATATAAATTTCTTTATTCAAATTTATTTATCCATAATTTATAAAACAAATCGCGCTAG
The DNA here is from genome assembly GCA_024364735.1 of Boesenbergia rotunda. Lineage (NCBI taxonomy): Eukaryota > Viridiplantae > Streptophyta > Magnoliopsida > Zingiberales > Zingiberaceae > Boesenbergia > Boesenbergia rotunda. The sequence continues at coordinate 249,060 of JAGFNQ010000880.1, read as the reverse complement.
ATTTATTTTATTAATTAAACCAAATAAATTGGTTTCTCCCCAAGTGGTGGCCGGCCAAACCAAAGAGGGTTGGCACCCTCTTTGGCCGGCCAAACCGAGTCGAACCCATCGCGAATTAAACTCATTTAATTCGCCCAATAAGCCTTCAAAAGACTTAGTCATTTTTAGCTTCCGTTGCGCCTCTGATTAACTCAGATTCGACTTATTTCTCTTGATCGGAAAATCCAATTTTCAACTCGTTTTAAATCCCTCAGATTACTCGTAGTGCGTGTGACTAAATAGGCTTTCGATTTATGTTGGCCGTCTATAATCAACCAATTATAGAACGATCATGAGTGGCACCTAGTAGTACATCATGACCCCCAATTAATCGAAAGATCAACGGTTGACCTCAGAAGTGATTCTGAAACCCTTCAGCAGCTCTAATGAATCGTGCCCCATTCCCTTCACCATCTTATACCCACTTGGTTCATGACATGGTCTGTGTGTGTCAGTCCCCACTAGGCTGACTACGTCACACCTAGCCCAAGTAGTGTCTTTCTCGTCCTTTGGATTTCTAATTACTCTCATGTATTTAAGAGACTCATACTCTAAACATGACATGCTCTGGCCAGAGGCTTTGAGTAACAATCCGACGATAGGCCTGGGTATACATCTCCTCGCAAGGAGTGGTGAATCCTTTGTAGGCTGTTCAAACATCTTCGGGCACTTCGGCTTATACCCAATCATCCTGGGTCCACACCTCCTTGGAGATGCTTGCTTAAGATGTTAAAGTATAAGTCTCCATGACCAAGATGACTTGAACACCGCAAGTCAAAGGAACATCGCACTTAAGCTGCAGTAAGAACTTCACTGACATATCTATATAGATTACCATATGAAGTTTTACAGCTAGTCACTCCAATGAACTAGTTCCCTTAACTAGCATCCATGTTTATCTCCGGACATCCCAATGTCACCAGCCAGTGAGAATCAGCTGATTAGAGAATAACCCATGCTAGTCTCAACAGAATTGATAGTGTCCGTTTTTATCAATTCATCGACTAGGGATATTTTCAATACTTCACAATTGCACATGTAGAGATAATCACCAGTTGTGATCTCATCACAAATTCTCTTATGCTGTGAATTGTATTGCGGACATTCAGTAGATGAGTTTAAGATCCCAATCAAATACACAAACATGTATACTCAAATAGTGAATTTTCATTTATTAAAATAAATGTTTACAATCATAAGGCGATTGCCTTAGGACACTTCTCTCATATCACTAACAGTATCTACCTACTAAAATTCGAGGGGGAGTTCATGATATGGAAACGGCGAATGGAGGTTTTCTTTACATTTTGATTTACTTTTAATAATGAAACATGGCTTTGTAGCTCCTAAAGGCAATAACGATGAGGACAAAGAGAACACATCTGGACTAAGAAAGAGTAAGCTGATTTTGTGGTGAATGGGAGAGTATAATTTCACTTACTATCCGTCCTACTGGCATAAGAAGTCAACCGGATCGGGTCCTATGAATCTGCTAAAAAGCTCTGAGAGAAATTCCTGGAGTTGCATGAAGGAACCTCTGAAGCCAAACTAGCTCGTCGAGATCTACTAAGAAATCATGCAAGGATCAAGGAGTTGATCATCAGACTCAAGAATCTTGGAGAATCGATAATAAACCAAGATTCTCGAAAGTATGCTTTAAATACATTTCCAAGAACACTAGAGTGAACATCCATAATAGACTCATACTACATCTCCAAAGATTTCGAGCTAAGTACTTTGGAACAATTGTTTTCTACTTTAAAACTTCATAAGTCTCGGTGCATAGGAATGAATAAAAAGATGAACAACATTGCCCCTAAGCACAAGGAAGATCCAATATGAGGAGGAATCTTCAGCTAATGAAGAAGAAATGATGTATATGGTAAAGAAGCTGAATAAGTATTTCAAATTCAAATAATTTAACAAAGTGTAGGGTATGAAACATTCTCCAAGACAAAGAAAGGTTCGCTACAACTGTGATCAAGAAGGGCACATCAAGAGAACTGCCCAAGACTAAAAGAGAAAAATGTATAAGTCTAAATACAAGAACTTAAAGGCAACATGGGATGAATCTTCACCAGAATAGTCCGAACTCGAGGAACATGTTGGACTAATGCTAATGGCTAGCCACTCAGAATAGAGCATTGATGAAGGAGAAACCACATCAGAAGAAAACAACGACGAAGGAGGAGCTTCCAACTTTAAACATTATATGGTAAGTGAGGTATGTCTTCTATTCTCTGATTAGTTAAATTTCGACATTGAAAAAATGACTAGGTCTTTGTGCAAATTAAAAAGTAAAAATTTAGACCTAAAAAAGAAATTAACCTCTGCATGCTCTCTAGAGCTTTTTGATCTATTAAAAACTGAAATTGCTAATTTGAAAAAACAAATATATTTATTGAAAAATAATTATGCATGCACAAATGTTTGCTTTCCAAAAAGAAATACTAAATATAATGGAAGATTGAAGTAGTATATTAGAAATCATTAGGGCTAGATTGCAAAAATACCCAAAAACTATATTCCACCTAAATATTTGATTAACCCTATACCTAGAAATTTATATTGGGTACCTAAATCTGTTTTGACATGTTAGCCTATTTTGTATGCATGTTTAGTAGTTGAATAAGTTTATTTTAAATTTCTTGATTAGTCTATTTAATGACTTATTAAAGGATTTAATCTATTTTTGATTTTTTTTACAATAATTTTACTCACACACAAATTTTTCTTCAATTTTTTTTACTATTAGTTAAATTTTTATGAATTTTTATCGAAAATCAATTTTTAAAATTTAAAAAATACTTAGAAAATTATTTTTAAAAATCTAATTTTTTAGAATCTATAGACTACATTTTAAACATTGAAAAAATTTTCAAGTTTTTTTGTTTGAAATTCAATTTTAAAATTTATTTTTCATAAATATCTAAGTTTGATAATGAAAAACATTTTTCTATATTTGGAAAGATTATTTTTCTATGAAAATGTTGACAAAGTCAAACTTGATATTTTTACACTGTGTAGAAAATTTTGACAATTTTTTGATGAATAAATGAATTTTTTATAAATATTTTCTCAAATATAAAATTTTAATTTTAAAAATACTTTTACATCGAGTTTTGAAAAATCAAATTTTTCATAGACTATCCATTAAATTTTAATTTTTTAAAAAAAATTATCAAGATTTTTTCAAAGTTAAATGGATTTTTTTTTTCTCATTTACTTTCCCAAAATTTATGCATTGTAAAAAAATTACAAAATTGCTTCTTACATGTTTTTTTTCAAAGATTTTCCCTTAATATTTTTTTGATGTGATCAAAGGGAGAGAAATAAGATTAAGTTAAAGGAAAGTTTTTATTAGAAAATTTTTATATTTTAAACTACAACATTCAATACTTATTTTTTTTATTTTTAGGTTTAAGCCTAACATAACTCGAGTTGATATTTATAAGGGAGAGATTGTAAGTATCCCAGAGATAATTTTGATGTGATCAACCAAGTCAAGTTAGGTTCTGTTAGTTTTGATCCTTGTGTCTAAGTGTGCAGGAGCTTAAGAGCACAAGAAATCAGTGGAAGATGCAGTAGACGAGAAGGATAGCACGGGAAGGGAGCCGATAGGCTCGGTGCTTCCGAAGGACGCAAAGGCAGTAGAATACACCGGTAGAGCAAGAAGGGCATGTGCGACATCCGAGGGACGAGAAGTTGGGGAGAAAGTCTATTCGAGGAGAAGGCCGGAGACGGGTTCAGGTGATCCCAACTCTCGAAGGTTGAAAATCACCCAGAAGCTCACCGAAAGATTGGTCAACAAGTTGTTGACCAGCCTCACCCGGGCGCCCAAGTTAACTCGGGAGCCCGAGCATGAGGGCACCCTCATAGTCTAAGGCATCTGGTTTCCTAGGCGCCTAAATCGACTTGAGTGCCCGTGTTTTGATACCTTATTACCAAACTAGCAGTTTTCGACCGTTTGTGACGTGGATAAGCACTGACTCAGTCTCAGGCGCCTATGTGCACTCAAGCACCCAAGAAGTGCTATGCCAGCATTTAGATTAGTTTTTTCAGGGCTATAAATAGCCCCCTTAACTTAGAAGAAATCATCAAATTGAGATGTAACAACTTTTGTATTAGTTTTCTTTTGTCTTCTCTGAGTTATAAAGTGTGTAAGAGGCTTCTCTGCCCATAATGAGTTATTCTAAAGTTGTGCGTTTAATTTACCTTAGATTAGCAACTATCTAGGTTGCAAACTGAGTACATCATCATGTGCCTCTTTTCTTTATAAGTTATTAATTTGATTTATGATTTTCTATTTTGTAACTAATCTCTAATCATTGTTAAGAATGACAATAGATCCATTTTTTTTATTACAAGGCTTCCCCCCCTCCCCCCCCCTTCCCCCTTTCTAATTGGTCAACCGATCCCAATACTAGTAAGTCAGTTGGACTGAGAGTCAATAATGTCTTAGTAGGTCGGGTGGACCGAGGGATAGGAAAACCTGATGGATCGAGGATCAGACATCAAACGAGTAAACTTTCCATTTGAGGGGGGTCCTGTGGTCCTTTGTTTATAGGGGATTGTTGGGTTTGCAAGTTTATAAATAAAGTCCCTTGGGAAACAATATGAACTTATAAAGGAAGTATATCTCCATTGTTATGTGACCTTTTGGGAAAAGCCCAAAAATAAAACTATGAGGGCTCACACCTAAAGTGGATAATATCATATCATCATGGAGATATCTAAATTCCTTCAGTCTTATGCTTTCAAGTAGTTTCCTTAAAACAAATTCATCCCACCTCTGACTGTGCTTCGAGATTACATGAGTCATCTATTTTCGGAATACAACGATAGACCATGATCACCACCAAGAAAAGGTGGTTCAAGGTGAAATGAGAATGTACCTAAGTGTTACCACGGGAAAAATCCACTGCGTGGAAAAATAAATACATCACAAAGAGAAGTTTTGAGGGAAGGAAGGTGGATGGAGATTCTCTTCTTTGCATTTGTATCCTTTTCTCAAGATTTTACTTTCTTATATAGGAGTGTTCACCCCTTGCTACATTAAATGGTCGATTAAAGGCCATTTACTACCATTATCACCCAGATCAAAACATTATTAACATCAGTTAATGCATCCGTTATTCACTTGAGCGAGTAGCAAATAAATATTTCATGTGGAAAAATGTTGGTTGATCTACTTGGACAAATTTTACCCCGACTAGTTTGGCATTTGACACGCATAAGTCCTGCTCACCTTGAAACTTCCAATGTGCAACAATAAGCATTTTGTTGACATAACACATGCATGTGCAACAATATAAACCAACTAACTACCCTTGAAACTTCCAATGTGGTAATAAAAGTCCCATTCATAATGAAATCTCTTTCCTTTCCACCTCTCTTCCTTTCACTTATGTCCAACAATCTCCACATGAATGGAAATAGGGTATGCAATTGCATTTAACAGTTGAGTCTAATATTGAACAGGTAGATTTTACCTTTTAAACCTTCCGTTGTGAAGATCTGTTTTCTTACTAGGTGACAGTAAACACGATATCCTTAGACTATTCTATCGTTTATGTAAGCATTTATATATCTCGACCTAGACTCTCCTTCATTCAACTTGGTTCTCATGAGTGTGTTCGTTCTTGGCCATGAACATGCTTAGTTCTATGAGGAGTTCTAGAAATTGTGCTTTCAATTCTCTTCAAAACGTCCCCACTTCTTTCTCACATAAGTGATATCCTATCTGTTGGTGCAAAAAGCATCAGACATGAACAGTCAACCTCTAGTGTTTCGATGTTTGATAATATACCAAGGTCTGGTCAAAGTGATCAAGGGTTAAGTCGAACAGAACATGATGTTTGGTAGGGTAAACCCAGGTTTGATCAATTTGACCAAAGGGTTAGCCAAATAGGTCTTGATGTTTGGCAAAGTGATCAAACCTAGATCTAACATGTGTGACAATATATCGAGGTTTGTTCAGTTAGAACAAGAGTTAGCCAAACAAGAACAGATGTTTGGCAGAGAACCCAGAGTTGGTCAGTTTGACCAAGGGATAAGCCAAACAGGACTTGATGTTTGACAGAGTGATTAAACATATTTGGACTGACCCAAACAGGACTTGATGTTTGGCAGAGAGAAGTCTAGTCAGGATTAAGATGACTATCAAAGAAGTCCTTATCGAGGCACGAAGTCCTGGTTTGAGGAATTGGCCACGAAGACGTGGCCGAGGGTTGGGCACGAAGTCCTAGTTCGAGGAATTAAGTACGAAGTACTAGTTGTGGATTGGGCACGAAGACCTGGCTGAGGGTTGGGCACGAAGTCCTAGTTCGAGAAATTGGGCACGAAGACCTGGTCGAGGTTGGGCACGAAGTCCTAATTTGGGGAATTGGGCACGAAGTCTTGGTCACGGATTAGGCACGATGACCTGCCCGAGGGTTGGGCACCGAAGTCTTGGTTCGAGGAATTGGGCACGAAGTCCTGAACGAGGATTGGGCAGAAGACTTAGCCGAGCGAGGACTATAGACAGAAGTAGAGACAGGTCGAGGATCGGATGTCTCGAGATCCGGGAGTCTTAGAGGCTGAGCAAAAGTCCAACCGGAGGTCCCGGTTGGCAAAAGGTAACTTCTCCAGAGTGGAGTAGGTGAAAACGCGTTCCCTAGGAAAGGGAACAGTAAGCGTCGGTTAGACCTAGGATTTTATTTGAAATCCAAAGTCAGGACCTCGGATTGTTTGTTTGTTTGTTGTGTCTTTGTTTGTCTTACAGGAACCTGGAGTTGGAGGCAAGATAGGAGAGCATACGCAAATAAACAAGGACTAGGAAATGACTTCCAAGGTGCCCCTATCAACCCAGGCACCCCCATCATCCCAGGCGCCTCCCATCCCAAGGACCTTTAATCCCAGGCGCCTCATTGCTCCCAGGCGCCCAAGAAAGCAGGTTTTATCCCTACGCGTTGTTCGCTGGTTTGGATCAAAATGCATCACCTTTAAGGCGCCTCTATGGGCTCTAGGGTGCCCAAATGTAGTGTATATAAGGGGGTTCGACCCCTCAGCTCAGAAAATCAATTCTTCCATCCATTTACTCATTCCCTGCGAAGAAAAAGTCCTAAGACGAAACTCTGTGATCAAGGAGGCTCCAGGATAAAGTGCGCGACGCTTCGGACTTTCGGATTGGTTGAGATCATCATTTTTGTTGGTTTGCATTTACTTACAAGTTGTATTTATTCTTTCTATTTGTGCTCGTATTCAAACTGTAACACGAGTTTCTCCGCCTTCGGAAAACTTCTAGAAAGGAGGTCACTAGTGGACGGGTGCTTCCGGTGATTAGGCTTTGGACGTACTGACCCTGGGGGGTTGGGAACCATGTAAATCCCGTGTGTTTACTGTGTTGTGTTTTTCCTTTATTAATATTCTACTGTGCTACTAACGACTTTGATATTAAGTAAACGTACCACTAGTAGAATTTCCGGCATTTACTTCGGCGATAATTACTTCGGCGATATTTAATGATGAAGTAATATATTTTAATAAACTTCGATAATAAAATTGACGTAGTAAATATAGTTTTAGACTTCATAGAATAAAAAAAATAGACTTCTTCTAAAATTTTTAATAATTATTACTTCGCAATTTGTATTTAATGAAGTAATACAGTTTACAATAAAATTTATAATTTTAATTGGCGAAGTAATAAAATTGAACCGATTAAATAAAATAAAATCTGAACCGATTTTTCTCTCGCTCGCAATTAATATTCCTAATTTTTTTCCGCTCCCAAGCTAATCCCCTATTTTGCTTGGCGCTAAATTTCTCCCGCTCCGCATGGCTAATTAATCCCGGCCGTAATATTTTCTTCCCACCGCGCGCAGTACTTAACCTAAATTCTATCAGCCGCGCCGATCGATCGCTTCGCATTTGCTTCTGCCGCTTCGACCTAATTTTCTGCCGCGCGCGTCACTCCATCTCCAAGCGATCGGCGACCTAGGTTTCTCCATCTCCAAGCGATCGCCGATCCTAAGGTTCTCCATCTCCAAGCGATCGGCGACCTAAGGTTCTCCATCTCTCCATCTCCAAGCGATCGGCGACCTAAGGTTCTCCATCTCCAAGCGATCGGCGACATAAGGTTCTCTATCTCTAAGCGATCGGCGACCTAAGTTTCTCTGCCCTGCTCTTCTCTGCTCTTCTCTGCTCTGCTCTGCTTCGGCGACCTAGGTTGCTTCCGGCGATTCCGAAGAGGATCAACTGACCGACGACGGGGTTAATGAGGATGGGAAGGATATAAGGAGGGGAACTTCTGATGTAGAGTCGAGCGATGACGGGGAAAATTTGAGCGTAAGATTGGGTGAAACGGACAATGAACTCACAGAATCAACCCCGGAGAGCTCTCACGACCCTTCAGCTGAGAGTCCTGATGGTCCTTCAGCGTCAGGTGCCATAGCAATATCGGCAAATGCAATGTTGAAGAGGACTATGGTCACTTGGACGAGAGGGGAACACCTTGGAAGTGGGTCGTTTGGGACTGTGTTTGAGGCTATCAGTGAGTAAGTACATTTTCTTGCTATTGCTCCAACAAGCTATTGCTTCTAAGTCCGTACTCTTGTGATTGGTTTATTCCATTACATGATAGTTTGCTATTAATTTTGTTGCATTTGCTTAAGGTTGGGCATGATCGTGTACCTTTGATACATCTTCACACATAATCTGGGTCATCTTTCTTCAACTGGCAGGATTATATTCATTGATCAAAATACATCTGATGGAATTTTTAGCGGCTCAATTTTGTAATTTGTATTTTGATTTGTTCTACTTAATATGGTTTTCTTGTGTATTTAATGAACTGCTCATTCAAACTACATAATTTTCAAGCTTACAGACAAGCATTTCCTTGAGATGCATAGGGAGTAGATGACAAGTTATTGCTTTTTGTCTTCTCATCATTTCCCATTTGTAAGCTTGTAAGCAGAGAGAAAACAAGGAGAAATTCCTCTTTGTAATTCCACTTTGATTCTTTTGTTGACAAAATGGTTGCGTTAATACAACGTCTAGACAAAATGGTTGAGATAGTAGAATGTGAAAATCCACAGTTGGAGAGGATGGTAATATTTTTTTGTATTATATGCTTTGGTTTATAATTGAGATAAACTATTACAATTGGATGAATCTAATGTATTTTGTATTTTTGCTTAAAAGTTTGCAGGAATAATCAAGGATCAATATTACCAACAATCCGAATATGATGATGTTAGAAGTGAATGGAGTGAATTTGTCTACTCATATGTAGGTGTCTAAATTGGTGGTGTACTTAGGATACATATTTTGATCTTTCATTATGGATTTTGGATATACTTGTGGATATATATTTTGGTTATATATACTTGTGGATTTGTGGATATGTACTTGTGCATTGATGGATTCGTTGATGTATATTTATCATTTTGAATGGATAATTGTTTAATTTTAATGAAGTAAAAATAATTTTTACTTCACTCTTTTATTAAATTAGTGTGGTGGTAATTGACATTTACTTCATTAAACTAAAATTATATTGTAATAAAATATGATTATTTACTTCGATAATAAAATTTAATGGTGAAGTAATCAAAAATAAAATACTTCATCCATTTGAATTGTGATGAAGTTAAAAAATATATTTACTTCATCATAATTTAATAATTGTGAAGTCGTTACAAATCTATTGCCTCTGTATCATACAAAATAACGAAGTCTTTACAATCGATTACTGTGCCAATAAACGTATATGATGAAGTAATATAATACTATATACTTCGATAAATATAAATACTGGCGAAGTTATAAAATATATTTGCTTCGATAATTAATATAAACTGTGAAGTTATATATCATCTATTACTTCGTCGCATTACAAAAACTACTAAAGCAACAAATATGTTTTTACTTCGACAATTAATTTAAACTGTAAAGTTATATATCATCGATTACTTCGGCACTTTACAAAACCAACAAAGTAAAAGACAAGTTTTTACTTCAGAATCGGTCTAAATTTGAACCGGATTGCCTCTTTGAACCGGTAAAAGACTTCGCTAATTTCATGGATATGACTTCGGTTATATGGCGAAGTAAAATAACCCCTTTTTTACTTCACGTGCGTCTACTTCGGTAATTATCTATCTATGACTTCGGTGAATATACGAAGTATATGCCGGAAATTCTACTAGTGTACGAACAACAAAATTCTGACAATGAAAACGAGAGTCGATATTCACCCACTCTGTCAACACCTATCCTTCAATTGGTATCAGAGCAGGTGGCTCTGATCGGACTCATCGCCGAAAGAGCAAGAAGGCCAGGAATTGAGGGGGAGTCAAGGGTGAAAGAGGTATTTTTTTTAAAAATGTCTAATTTTAAATTACACATAATTTGTTTCAAATGCAGAGAGAGAGGACATTATAAAAATAAGTGTTCTACTCGTATGATTCGAACATCATCGATGGCAACGAAGGTACCAACGCCAGGAGTCTGGAGGGACAAAAGCCACATCCTATGCTTCAAGTATCAAAAACATGGGTACTACAAGAACCAGCATCCAGACTGGAGGGTAAGCGGGTCCAAAATGCCAGGAAATGGAAAAAAGGTTAAGAAGGTACAAAATTTTAATTCTTACAGAAATATTCCTGTCAACTAAGATTTAAATGTATATGATAATTTTCTTTCCAAAAATACCCATATACATGCAAACGTAACATTTAATTCTTCGGGTAAATTAGATTTACTATGTAGTAAGCTAAATGTCTTGCATGATAAATTAGCTAGTAATAGTCCCAAATCAAACATTGATAATGGTAAAATATTGAATATTAATTCCTTAATCTTTAATATTAATTCTATAATTTTAGAAATTAATTCTAATATTTTGAATAATTTTTCTAATAATTCTAATATTTTGTAGATAATAATGAAACTTTAATTAATGATTATTCTATTTTGAAGATAATTGTGAAACCTTAATTAATAATTCTTAAGATAATTCAACGAATTTAAAGATAACAATAAAACTATAATTGATAATCCTGAAGATAATCTTAATAATTCATAAGATAATACTTTAATTAATAATTCTGAAGATAATACTCAATCTTTTATTAATATTTCTGAAGATAATGCTCAACCTTTAGTTAATAATGATTCAAATAATTTTGATGATAATGATGAAACCTTAATTAATTATTCTCAAGATAATTCAAATAATTCTGAAGATAATAATGAAACTTTAATTAATAATTCTCAAGATAATTCAAATAACTTTGAAGATAAATATGAATCTTTAATTAATTATTTTACTTATTTAAATATAATGATACAACTTTAATTAGTAATTTTAAAAATTATTCTACTTATTTTGAAAATAATAATACAACTTTTATTAATTCTGAATATTACTTTGAAGATGAGAAAGAATATGATTCTGAAGATGAAGATGAATTTATCAAAATTGAAGCTTTAATTAAAGGAGCTTATAAGAATTCAAATAAAATAAAAGTACTAAATAAAATTGTAAACTTAAAATCATAAGAAATAATAGATGAATCAGATTTTTTTTTTGAATTAATGGAAATGATGCAATTAGACCAAAAATTATTTTTTAATTCTTAAATTTTTAAATCTTAATTAATCACAATCTCAAATTCTAATAATGATTTAATACTTAATTCTCAAATACTAATTTAATTCTTAAAATTTGAAACTGATTTAGTAAATCTTTAATTCAATTTTAATTATAAACTCAGTCCTTAATTCAAAATTCAAAATCTGCTAATCCACGAACTAAATTCAAATTAACTACCCTTCAATTATGAAACTAATAAAATTATACCCAACTAGAACAATCAACTTAATAATAATAAATATGTCAAAGTTGGTTGACATATTCGTGGGTTCACACGATCTGTATTAAATCGAGAATTTAATACTTTATTAAAAATCTAATTAAATTACTTTGACTTGATTGACACATGCATAATTGTCATACTCATGCATCTGTTTATGTTTTCTTCACATATATTTGCCATACTCATGCATTCATGATAGTTTACTTCTCGCTTAATCTAGAAAGGATAGATAGGAAAAAGATTGATTGATACATTCCTAACATAGTCCTAGGGTGGGACGAGATGATAGTACGTTAGGGAAGCTTGGTCTAGGAACTCAGGAAGGGTACGGAGTACCCGACTTCGTCAACCTAGCTAAGTAGAACTAGACGAAGCTACCTTGCCACATCCTAGACTAGTTAGACTAGAGTTTCTTAAATAGTAAATTAAAAGTATCATTTCCTTAAAAGACTTTGTCTAAGAAAAGGGTCGTTGTTCCGATATCCAAGAAGACCCCTGTGCCTCGCCAAGACCTGGAAGCCAAATATTGAAATTTACTTTTAAATTACTACTTGTTAAACTTAAATCTAACTCAAGGTCAAACAATCTATAAAATTAAATTGAGAAAAATTAACTAAGCATCTCACAAACACCCATAAGGCTACCATGCTTGTTTGTACTGCGACACTTAGAATGGTTGAGATGATAAGGACTAATTAATTGATAAATATTTTCAAAATGTTTTCTAAAATCCTTAGAATATTTTCTTAAAAACCTATTCTCAAAATAGTGACTAAACATAATAATGTTTTAATGAATTTCATGCGTGATTATGTGCACTTATAAATAGATTTCAAAAATTATATATCATTTTTGAAAATTGTTTGACCAACACTTAGACACAAATCCTCTAGGTCAACACTAAAGTCCCATAAGACACTTAGGTAGAGGTCCTTGTAGTTATCAAGGGTAGCCAGAAGGTGTCAAGTTGAGGGGGAGTCAGTTTTTATCGTGTTTTCAACCATTTTTGTTGAAAAATTATTTTTAAAAAATCTATTCTTTCCAAAAAATTATTATCTTTTTCAAATGTTTTTTGCTCAAAAAATTATTTCTTTTAAAATATTCCTTTAAAAATGTATTTCATTCAATATGTTTTTCGAAAATATTCCTTTAAAAATTTATTTCTTTCAAAAAATTTTTTGGAAAATATTCCTTCAAAAATTTATTTCTTTCAAATTATTTTTCAAAAAATACTTCTTGAAAAAATTATTATATTCTTCCAAAAAAAATCCTTTAATTGCTCTTTTGATTTGGATAATCTCTAAAGACACATAGGAAGTTTTGCTTATAATTTGCTAGGATTCCTAAGATTGTGTCAGGGAGTCCCAATCAAAAGAACAATTCACCTTTTGATTACTTTAAATTATTATTGTGTAACTCTTTTCGTTTGAATCAAACCCTATGACTCAGAGGAAGATTAACTTGTGGTCAACAAGCTTCATAGGACTGTGTAAGGTTTAGGGTGATTTCAAATTAAAAGAACTATTAGAAGTTTCAAAAATATTATCTGTTCCGGAAGGAGTCGTCGACGATGGCCAGTCACCAAGGTTCTGCCCATGTGGAAGTTGTTGCGCCAAGGAAAACTTGGGATCCTGCGAAGTTAACACAAGTGTTAGGGGACACGCCGACAGGGGTCCGACGGAGTCCACTCCGACACTCAAGTCAGTAGGACATTCGAAGAGTAATGGCAGTGAGAAAGAAAGACAGTATGTAGAATAAGAGAGCGTAACCCCCCCTTACCGGAGGGGTAAGACTACCTTTTATACCGATGGCGACAGGCTAGCCGTCCCCCCTGGTCTGTGCCATGTCTCCGGTATTTAGGCCACGTTTCCCCCTATTTTTGGTGAGCATGGGATATCCTTTGAAACGGTCTGCGCCGTTATCGACTCTTGCCCGTTGCGATATTCAGGGGTTGTGAAGACCTTTTCTAGCGGGGGTGCTTATCCGTACCCCGAGGGGAGTCCGTGTCTGAGGTCGGTTATTGCGGGGGCTCCACCCCCCCCCCGAGGCGAGCTGGGGGTTTTTATGTGCCACAGCTCCCGAGGTGCTCTCGGGGCCTATTCTCCCGGGATGCTCCCGAGAGGGATCTCCAGCTGCCTTTCCCGGGCCCATCGCCTTCGGGGATTCCAGGGACCAAGGAAGGAAAATTGTCTCAGCCTACTGTTGATGGGTCGTGCAACTTCTTCATCCTTCGTCCTGGCCAGGGATCATTCAACCCTATCACAAGTCCCCCCTTCAAGTCTGATCGAAGGAAGTGTAGCTGACTGATCGGACTAGTGCCACGATGAAGAAGCTAAGCTCCCACAGGTCTTGTCACCTTCTAGCCCTCAGCGGTTATGAGGGGCTTTTGGATCATCTTCGACCCGTGTTCCTAGAAATTTCCTGTTGTGCCTTCCTCCTTTTCCAAAAAGGCTACTCCGCTTCTCGAAGGCTTAGAATGACATCTATCTCATTGTTATAAAGGCGCATGGTCCTTTTTTCGAGAGTAACAGGGTGCCCGCGCGAATGCCTTATTGCCACGTGTTCTAACGGCCATCTCCACGAGTCCTTATGGCCGTGTGCCGGTATGGTTGGCTTGCGACAATCGACTGCCTGGGCGAGGCGGTTTCTGGCTTTCCACGTGTCATTTCCCCATTGTGCTCAAGCAAGTGGTTGCCAGGGTATAAGAGAGGAAAAAGGCAGACGTTAGCCTCCACTTCTGATTCAGCGACTAGGTGTACTTCATCTTCCTCCCTTGTAGAGCTTCTACTGCGCGTGAGTAGCTTATCTCCTTCTTGTCTTTTCTCTTGTCTTCTTCCTTAGGGATTATGGAAAGATACCGCGCAGAGTGGTATGAGTCCCTTTCCTCGAGAGTGAGACCTAAAGCCTTGCAGGCGACCACCGAGGCCTATGGCGTCCCGGCCGAGATGGCAATGGTCATCCCCAAAGTGGGTCAAACACCCGTTGAACCCCCTACATGCATGCTGACCTTCTTCTTAGGGCAGATGGAGTTAGGGCTCCATTTCCCTATTCCCCCTTTTTTTCATGAACATAGCTTCTTACTTTGATATCCCCCTTCACCAGATGGCTCCCAATGCATTTGCCCAAATGGGAGGAGCATATATCATCTTTAAGCTTTTCAATCTTCCTCTGACCCCGCACCTCCACCATTCTTTCTTCATCCCGATAGGGTCGAGAGGAGTCTTTAGTTTCGTAGCCCGTCCGGGCCATAGGTTCTTAGGAGGATTTCCTTCATCGCATAAAGGGTGGAAGGAGAAATTCTTCTTCATCTGACTGTCGTCATTACCTTTCAGTCCTCTATGTTAGATAGCGGATTTGCCGACTCCTCCTCTTCTAGAGAGCTTTCTTCGCAGCCCGGTGTACCAACATGCTAGGGAGGTACATTCTGGTATGGAGTTCAGTGGCCCGGGGCTGGTGCAGAGCGAAGAACTTATGTATCGGGCGGGCCTTAGCCCTAAAGTAACGCGGATCAACCCCACCCTAGGTATGTTCGTCTTTTTCTTCCATGCCCATTGGTTCTGACTGATGCTTTCTCTGTTTGGCTTCTGCAGAGGAAGTCATGTTCGCCAAGGCGATGAGCAGCTCATCAAGTGGGAGGAGGCCAACAAGGAGGCCCTAAACCCTCCACTGGTCGCTCCTGACACTTCACCTGCCCCCACCGAGTCCCTGGAGGGGCCTGCTGTCTCACCCCGTGGGGTCGCTTCTCCCGAGAGGGTCGAGGTTACTGTTACATTCCCGTTGGTTGGGGGCCAAGGACCTCTAGCTCAACAGGTTGATCAAGTGGTGGATCCTCCTCTCGGGGGCGGCTCCTCTTCGAGAGCAGTCCGCCCTGAAAGGGTGGACGAGGAGTCTCCCCCTTCAGTTACTCCTTCAGCTACCCGGTCCTTCGTGTTGGATCTTGGATGGCTAGAGAGGGGGGGGGGGTGTGAATAGCTGGCCACTTAAAAACTACTTCACTTTCTTTCTGCACTTAGGGTTAGCAACGGAAACAATACAGAAAGAAAGCAGAGCAGAAATACAAAGAGACAGAACACAACCCAGACGCTAACTCAGATACGTAAAAGGTTCGGGGATAACTTACCCCTACTCCTTGGCGTGCCCGTGAGGTGGGTGATCCCTTGATCGTCGGCAGATCAAGCCCCGGAACTCCGGATATGAAAAACTCCTTCTCGGTGCAGTAATCTCTCCACAGATCTCATAGATGAATCAGCTTGAGTACAGGAAATCACGAGAAGAAACTTACAGACTTAGAAGCAAGCATAGAAAGCACAAAGAAGAGGCACAACTCAGAGCACAACACAGAACAACCCTAATGCGAGAACCTTCACTCAGCTCTCCGTTCTCTTGTGTCTGTTTGATTTCCGATCAGTTGCTCTCTCCCTATCTCTGCTTCGCCAGCCTCCTCTTAAGCTTCCCTTCTGATCATCGCCAGACTTCGTCAGCACCCACTGAACCATAACCTCATCACCACTAACCCACTAACCTCCACTGAGCGCTCAGTCCACTGAAGACCTCTTCAGCTGAGCCTCAGGTCAGTCGCCAGCCGCGCCAGAAGCCGTTGAAACCTGTGAACAGAAAACAGACAAACCTACCGAAGCAAAAGTCGCCAATTGACCCTCCTTCTTGGTTTGTGTCATCTCTGTATCACCTGCACACTCATCAGAAGGATTAGCACAACAAATCAAAGTGTATCAGCAGAAATCAGAAGATAATCTCACCAGACCGATCAGCCACTCCTCTGACCGATTAGACTCAACTCTGATCGATCCAGTAACGATCTGATCAGTCAGAGGACCGATCAGGCTCAAGGATGATTGGTCATAGTGACCAATCATGTTACTTCTTGACCGATCAGGAGCCATCCTGATCGGACCCGGAAGGCCCTGATCGGTTGTTCTAACCGATCAGGGTTTTCTACAGACCCTTTCTGTTCTGTTTCAGATCGTTCACCAGAACGATCAGAAACCACACAGAATGTTTCTGATCTATCTCTGATCGTTCACCAGATCGATCAGACACCCTGGATCGGTCACCAGACTGATCCATTATCAAGGAAGTTCATGCCAACTTCCTGATCGGACTCCAGACCGATCTAGCTCTGATCATTTCGACCCTAAGTCCAGAGAACAGACTCCCTTGCCTTCTCTAACTCAGTCTAGTCCGGAGAACAAGCTCCCGAGCCCTCTCCGACCAGTATACTCAATGCTCAGTCTCCTAAACCAAGACTTCATGCCCAGCTTCACTCATCGGGACTTAGTCTAACCTAGCTTCACTCACTAGGATTTTCTTCACCTAGCTTCCCTCGCTAGGACCTGGCTTCACTCACCAGGGTTTCCTTCACCTAACTTCACTCACTAGGATTTCCGTCACCTAGCTTCACTCACTAGGACCCGGCTTCACTCACCGGGGTTTCCACCACCTAGCTTTACTCACTAGGACCCGACTTCACTCACCGGGGTTTCCTTCACCTAGCTTCACTCGCTAGGACCCGACTTTACTCACCGAGATTTTCTTCACCTAGCTTCACTTACTAGGACCCGACTTCACTCACCGGGATTTTCTTCACCTAGCTTCACTCGCTAGGACCCGGCTTCACTCACCAAGATTTTGTGCCCAATCCTCGACCAGGACTTCATCCGAACTCATCTTACTCAACTAAACTTAAATCGGTGTCAATACCAAAACAACAATCAGGTCAGACTACATCAACAATCTCCCCCTTTTTGTTGTTTGACAATCCGATTTTATGTTTAGGTATTAGAGGTAAAATGAAGTCAAAATTCATTATCGCAAGGGAATCAAATTCCTCCCCCTACAATAATTAAATTTGTAACAACCCCTAAACTTAACTAACCATTCTCTCCCCCTTTGTCAAACACCGAAAAGGGTGTAGACTGATTATTAAGTTTAAACAACTCCCCCTTAACCAAAGGTTTCTCCCCAAAACCAAAATAAAGATGAAGAATAATTTTTGAATTGTATATGAGAGACATATACCATAAATATATCATGGCAACTATGTATATGCATCATATGTCAAGTAAGGAATCAAATAAGTTAATGACTGAAGTAACACCGAAACAAATAGGCATACTGTCATCAACCGCATAGTCAAAAGACAATATCAATTAATAGTCATAAGTCAGAGCTCATCAGTCTGTGAACCGATCAAAGAGAGCCCTGATCGGTCTGTGGACTGATCAGATTTCAGATGAGTTTCTGAAACTCTGATATCAGACTGCATTGACAATTGACAGTTCAGAAAAAAATTTCTGAAACACGATATGAGTCCCTTAACTAACATAAACAAGCACAGCATATCAGGGAATAAATCTACATCTTCTACGTGATATATCAACTTGATCATCATATCATACGACATCTCCAATAATGATACCAATAATATAATTAGAGAGTAAAGCACATAAATACACAGTTAAAAACATGATTCAGAAAAACTGGTAAACTTAAGTGAGATGAGCTAGAAGTTGAGTATGTATATACTAAGTTCTAGAACTTAAGTACTGATACCTTGATTTAGTTCGATAGAAAGAAAGCACTAAGTCATAGAACCTAAGTGATGAATTTTGAAGCTCATGTTCTTTGTCTATTAATGCCTTGTGAGATTTTTATAATGATTTTTGGATCAGTACAAACTATGTGTCCATACGGTTCTTTAGCATGCATTAATGTTGTATAACACATACAGGAAAATTTTGGCATACTTTGAATATTGTTCACCTCCAAAAAGTTATATATATATATATATATATATATATATATATATATATGTTTAAAAAAACCTTAAGCCTGAGATGTATAACAAGATATGGAAAAAAATAAGTTGTTATTTTAATATTGTGACTATCCTCTAGATTTACAGTAAGCTAAAAATTACAACAATAAAACTAATCATTCTAAGCAATCCATAGTTCTAATTCAAGTTTGTATCAACAACTCAAAGCAAGTTTGTATCAATATTAATGCTCCCCGATCATTTGTTTGGAGCACCCACTACCAACAAACCATGTTGATAGATGCTCCCCCTGAACCAATGCTATACTACCTAAAAAATAGATAATTTAGGTACCCAAACCTTGGGACCTAATGAACCTACAATGCAAGTCTTTGGGACTCATGCCTTGGTCATTTTCTTTCTAACTTTTTGAACCCTAGAAGTATTTGGTGACATCAATGACATAAAGCTAGGTTCCTTAGATTGATACCCTATACCGGCCTTGTTGTAGACCGCTCTTCAGGAGTTGAGGATCATATCCAAGGTCTTAGAGCTATTTGAAAATTTACCAAGAAGATTCTTGAGTTTTTCAATTTCACTCTTTAGGTCCTTGTTCTCATCCTCAAGAGCCCTAACATGCAAATCATCTATGTTATCATCCTTAGAAGTTTTCAATTGATCTACTTCTAATTTCAATGATTTTACCTTGTTCTTAGATTTTTTAAGCAAGGTAGTTAAACATGCAATAGTTCTATAACATTTATCCAACTCGGGAGAGATTACCTCTTCATCATCCGAAGATGATGAAGCCGCTGTTGAAGTATCACTTGATTCGTCATCACTCTCCTTGTTTGAATCCTCTAGTGCCATGAGAGCTATGTGACAGATACTCTTCTCCTCCTCCTTTTCCTTCTTCTTCTCCTTCTTCTTCTTTCTTCTGTCCCCTGCTACAAAAGCAATACCCTTCTCCTTTGGGCTTTTATTAGCGATCTCATGTAATTCCATTTCACAAAAGAAATCTTCTAATTTAACAATAGAAAGATCTTAGATACCTTGTAGGCATCCACCATGGATGACCACAAGGCATTCCTAGGAAAAGATTTAAGTATATACCTTACAAGGTCACGGTTCTCGACCCTCTCATCGATTGAGTGCAAACCATTGAGGATTTCCTTGAACCGACCATGAAGCATACTTACAGTTTCATTTTCTTCCATAGAGAGGTTCTGGAGTTGGCTGAGGAGGAGATCTTTCTTGGCTATCCGGGAATCTCGAGTGCCTTCATGAAGCTCTATGAGCTTGTGCCACAGATCTTTTGCACTTGAGAATGGGCCAACTTTGATTAGTTGCTCTTTGGTCATCCCACACTGCAGGGTGACCACTGCCTTAGCATCAGCCTCACCTTTTCTTATCTGATCGGCTGACCATCTTGAGAACTCAAGTTCTTTGCCCTCCTCATCCCTTGGAGGAGTGAAGCCCTCCTTGACTGAGAACCACATGTCGATATTAGTCTTCAAATAATACTCCATTCTTGACCTCAAATATTGGAAGTCGGCTCCATCAAAAAATGGGGGTCTGTTGGTGCTGAAGCCTTCTCTCAAAGCCATCCTTCTTTGCTCTCGGGTGTTAAACCGTTGGAAAGAGCCCCAGGCTCTGATACCACTTGTTGGATCTTGGATGACTAGAGAGGGGGGGGGGTGTGAATAGCCAGCCACTTAAAAACTACTTCACTTTCTTTCTGCACTTAGGGTTAGCAGCGAAACAATACAGAAAGAAAGCAGAACAGAAATACAAAGAGACAGAACACAACCCAAATGCTAACTCAGAGATGTACAAGGTTCGGGGATAACTTGCCCCTACTCCTTGGCATGCCCATGAGGTGGGCGATCCCTTGATCGTCGGCAGATCAAGCCCCGGAACTTCGGATATGAAAAACTCCTTCTCGGTGGAGTAACCTCTCCACAGATCTCAGAGATGAATCAGCTTGAGTACAGGAGATCATGAGAAGAAACTTACAGACTTAGGACCAAGCACAAAAAGCACAAAGAAGAGGCACAACTCAGAGCACAACATAGAACAACCCTAACGCTAGAACCTTCACTCAGCTCTCCGTTCTCTTGTGTCTGTTTGATTTCGATCAGTTGCTCTCTCCCTGTCTCTGCTTCACCAGCCTCCTCTTAAGCTTCCCTTCTGATCATCGCTAGGCTTCATCAGCACTCACTGAACCACAGCCGCATCACCACTGACCCACTGACCTCCACTGAGCGTTCAGTGCACTGAAGACCTCTTCAGCTGAGCCTCAAGTCAATCGCCAACCGCGCCAGAAGCCGTTGAAACCTGCGAACAGAAAATAGACAAACCTGCTGAAGCGAAAGCCACCAATTGACCCTCCTTCTTGGTTTGTGTCATCTCTGTATCACCTGCACACTCATCAGAAGGATTAGCACAGCAAATCAAAGCGTATCAGCAGAAATCAGAAGATAATCAGAAGTGATTAGAAAGTCTGACAGTGATTCAAATTAAAGTGATCGGTCACCAGACCGATCAGCCACTCCTCTGACCGATCAGACTCAACTCTAATAGATCCAGTAACGATCTGATCGGTCTCATAGACTGATCAGTGATTAGGGATCGATCGCCATACCGATCCTGAACTTCTTCAGAGTATGACTTCAAGAATCCAGCCACGGCCTGATCGATCCACTGACCGGTCAGGTCACAGCCTGATCTCTCAAGCCAAACCACCTGATCGATCGGCAGGCCGATCAGGCTCAAGGCCTGATCGGTCATAGTGACCGATCAGGTCACTTCCTGACTGATCAGGAGCCATCCTGATCAGTCCCGGAAGGCCCTGATCGGTCATTCTAACCGATCAGGGTTTTCTACAGACCCTTTCTGTTCTATTTCTGATCGTTCACCAGAACGATCAGAAACCACACAGAATGTTTCTGATCTATTTCTGATCGTTCACCAGACCGATCAGACACCCTGAATCGGTCACCAAACCGATCCATTATCAAGGAAGTTCGTGCCAACTTCCTGATCGGACTCCAGACCGATCCACAATCGAGGGAGTTCGTGCCAACTCCCTGATCAAACTCCAGACCGATCCAGCTCCGATCATTTCGACCCTAAGTCCAGAGAACAGACTCCCTTGCCTTCTCTAACTCAGTCTGGTTCGGAGAATAAGCTCCCAAGCCCTCTCCAACCAGTATACTCAATGCTCAGTCCCCCGGACCAAGACTTCATGCCCAGCTTCACTCACAGGGACTTAGTCCAACCTAGCTTCACTCACTAGGATTTTCTTCACCTAGCTCCCCTCGCTAGGACCTGGCTTCACTCACCAGGGTTTCCTTCACCTAGCTTCACTCACTTGGATTTCCGTCACCTAGCTTCACTCACTAGGACCCGGCTTCACTCACCGGGGTTTCCACCACCTAGCTTTACTCACTAGGACCCGGCTTCACTCACTAGGGTTTCCTTTACCTAGCTTCACTCGCTAGGACCCGGCTTCACTCACCGGGATTTCCTTCACCTAGCTTCACTCGCTAGGACCCGGCTTCACTCACCGGGATTTTTTTCACCTAGCTTCACTCACTAGGACCCGACCTCACTCACCAGGATTTCGTGCCTAGTCCTCGACCAGGACTTCATCCGAACTCATCTTACTCAACTAAACTTAAATCGGTGTCAACACCAAAATAACAATCAGGTCAGACTGCATCAATACTTCGATCAGTAGAAGCGGCTGCTCCCCAAGGGCTTGGGCCTTCATGGAAAAAGTAGCATCCTGCACGTTCTTCTCCTCTTCCCTCGGGCCCGAGGAAGCGACTCTACCAGCCGAGGCAGTAGCTCCTCCCTCTGCTCCGCCAGCTTCCGCTCCAGAAGCAGTCGTCCCGGTGCCTCCTACCAGCTCCCTCGACCCAGCCGCCTCTCCCACGGGTAAGAAGACGTTGTGCCCTCAATATCGGATGAAACTAGACCGACTAAGGAAGAGGTTGGATGCAGCATTGGAGGCCTCCTTGCAATCTTCTCCTCCGATGCAATTAAGGGAGACTCCAACAGAGAGGGTTTTATCGGAGGAGACTTCTAGCTCCAAAGAGGATGACTCCAACCCCTCCATTGTGCCACTAGAAGCTCCAGCCGTCCAACGTCTTCCCCTTCGCCCGAGTTCACCGCTGCTTGAGGGGCGAGGCGGCACACCCAGTACTCTGGAAGGGGTAGTCGTGCGAGCCTCGGCTGGACCGCTAGCCGGTCTTCGGGAGACACTCCTGAAGGTGCAAATTATTATTGCCTTGGATGTTTTCTTGCCCGATTGTTAACCTTTCGGTGCAATGGCAGGCAGCTGAGGATTGCGTAGTAGTTGGTCAGGGCCTGTATTCCGGGCCCCAAGTGGAGACCTTACTCCATCAAGCCTTACGGGCGGAAGCGGTAGCTGATCAGGAGCTCAGTCAAGAGTGATGCAGGCAGGCATCAACAGAGCTCTTCGTGAAGAAGTTGAGCGCCTGTGGAAGCTCTTGTAGGACCAAGAGCAGGCTCTTCAGAATTCCCGACATAGAGAACGCTTGGCGTCCGAGGAGGCTATGTCAGCTACCGAGGACCTTCTCCAGGTGACGCGGGGGAGAGATTAGCTCCAGGAGAGAGAGAAGCAATTATTGGTCCAAGTGGAGTATGGCCTCCTGATGGCCACTGACCGCGCCTCTGTCCTGGAGGATGATCTGATCCAGGCTCGGTCAGACGAGCGGGCCACCTCAGAGAGGCTCAGAGAGGCTCTGTCCGAGCAATCAGAGATGGCTGCTAAGTTGGCATGGCTAAGGAGTTCTTACGAAGTTGCCGAGGCCGAGCTCCTGACCCTTCGGGTAGCCAAAGCTTCTGATTCTAAGGAGGCTGAGCTGGGCTTCAAAGCGAGGTTCCTTGAGTCGGAGGAGTTCCGCGCCATTATAGCCGGCTAGGTGATGGAACGCTTACAACAGGGCCTTCATGGGGCCATCGATAAGCTGAAGAAGGAGCAACTCCTGCCTTCTGACGCTGACCCGAGATTGTAGATGCCCTCTGAACTTAGGTAAAGGTCTTCTTCCGAGGCCCCGAGCGGCCTGATGTTTGCCCAAGAGACAAGTCTGGTTGTATTGATTTTGACTTAGTGTAATCATTTTCCTGTGTATGTGCTCTTGTGAGATGCGGCTTCTGCCTTTATGTATGTACTTAAGAAACCGTTGATTGCCTTCGAGGTTGATTTTGGTGTTTGATAATTCTTTGGGTCAACTCTTCGTACCCTACATTTATGTCTGCGGCGGGTCCTCGCCAATCTTTCCTGCTGAAGTGCGCGGATGGTTTTTGAACCGTCACCTCCGTATTATTCGCGATCTCATTGATTATAGTCATTAAGAGTTGCGGGTTCCTAGGAACAGCTTGTAGGACCGATGCCGTCGATAGAGGGGGGGGTGAATATCGATCGTGAAAAACTCTCGCGGAAACTTAAAAAAAACCTCGGATCGTTCTGAACTAGGAACGTTAGTAGCACAGTGGAAAAGTAAATAAAAGAAATAAAGCAAGACAGTGACACAGCGGATTTTTACTTGGTTCCCGACCCCCCAGGGTCAGTACATCCAAGGCCTATGCACGGGAACGTCCGTCCACCATTGGTCTCCTTCCCGGACTTTCCGTAGGCGGAGAAACCCGACTTACAGTGCAAGATTACAATCACAAGATAAATAAATTAAATGCGGAACAATAAAATCAAACCGAACAAACAGGATCTGAAACTCGGCCGATCTGGACCTCCGAAGTGTCGCACACTTCCTCCTAGAGCCCCCCGGTCGTAGAGCCTCGTCTTTAATGCGTTGTCGTCGGTCAGAGTTATCAGAATGGTACTTAGTAGTTGTTGTTGAAGCAGAGGGGTCGAAGCCCCTTTTATAGGCTTCCTACGGGCGCCCTGGACGCTGGGGGCGCCCCGAAAAACCCGGTCAAACCTTATCCCTGCGCCGACCTCGCCGCAGCTGATAAAACCTTTGACCAGGGTGCCCCGGACCTCCCGGGCACTCTCATGAAGGCTTATCGGTGTTTCTGACATGAAACAGCAAACACTGCTTTGAACCCGGGCGCCCCGGATGCTCCGGGCGCCCCGCGTGACACCTATTCTGCATACACACCAAACTGCCACTATTTAGCTTTGTCTGGAGGCGCCCGCACTGTTGGGGGCGCCCTGGATGCATGGGGGCGCCCCCACTGCTGGGGGCGCCCTGCTTCAAGGCTGGCAGCACACTTTTTTGCCTGGTTACCTGCTTTGTCTCCGGTTCTTGATACCTGCAAGATACACAAACACAAAGCAAATGTACATACAATATTAGCCTTAAGGACTTGGTTCGGACTTCGGATTTCCACAAAACCCTAGGTCGAACCGGCACAAGTTCCCATCCCCGAGAACTCGCCCTTCACCTACTCCTTTCAGGAGACGGTTGCCACCCAGCCCTTCGGGTGGACTTTTACTTAGCTTCCGATTACTCCGGATCTTGAGATGCCCGAACCCTGACCCGTCTCTACTCCTGTCCTTAGTCATCGCTCAGCTAAGTTGCTCAGTCCCTTGGACCAAGACTTCATTACCTAGCTGTCCTTCGCCAGGTGCCCCTTGGACCAAGACTTCATTACCTAGTTGTCCTTCGCCAGGTGCCTAGCAGTCCTTCGCCAGGGGCCTAGCAGTCCTTTGCTAGGTCTTCTATTCTTAGCAGCCCTTCGCTAGGTGCCTAACAGCCCTTCTCTAGGTCTTCTATGCCTAGCAGCCCTTCGCTAGGTGCCTAGCAGCCCTTCGCTAGGTCTTGGGGTTTCGATACCTAGCAGCCCTTCGCTAGGTGCCCAGCAGCCCTTCGCTAGGTCTTGGGGTTTCGATACCTAGCAGCCCTTCGCTAGGTGCCTAGCAGCCCTTCGCTAGGTGCCTAGCAGCCCTTTGCTAGGTCTTGGGGTTTCGATACCTAGCAGCCCTTCGCTAGGTGCCCAGCAGCCCTTCGCCAGGACTTAGTGCCCAGTTTCACTCACCAGGTCTTAGTGCCTAGGTTAACTAGGACTTTTCTTCAACTTAGGTTACTTCTCTTTTGCTCCCCTTTGTCTGTTCAATGTATCACTGATTTAAGTGTATTGTCAAACATTAAAACATTTAAAGAAGAACATCATTGATGCAACTTGCACCAACAATCTTCCCCTTTTTGATGTTTGACAATAACTTAAATTAGATTGGTTTAAAGGGCTAACTCACTATCCTTGGGACAAAACTAACTTAAGCACACCTCTCCCCCTTTGTCATACATCAAAAACTTTAAGAAAATACTTGCACCAACAATGAACACTTTTAGTTTTTTTTTGAACATACTTAGTGCAAAATTTTTGAAAGCATGGCATTTTGAATGATATATTGCATTTTTTTTGAAAAATGCATAATTTTGAAAAAGATGCTATGTACTTTTGAAAGATTATATAATACAAGTATCTTTGAAAAATGCATAATATTAGAAAGAATGCTATTTTGGAGAATATAAATATTGTACATATTTTGCAAGTACTAACTATTTTTGAAAAAGATGAGACTTTGAAAAATATAAGTAATTTTTGAAACATAATATTTTACTTAACTAGGTTTCTTTTCCAGTCTAACACCATCCTAGAAAACCTTGTTAACCACAAGGCCATTTTCCTAAGTGTCCTGGAAATTCTTCAAACTCAAGTAAATATTAACAGAATTTTGCCAAAAAAATGATAATACTTTTGAAAATATATGATAGTGGATTTTGAAAAATGTGTGAACTTTTGAAGACCCAATATTTTACTTGACTTGGTTTATTTTCCAGTCTGACACCATCCTGGGAAATCTTGTTGACTACAAGGATATTTCCTAAGTGCCCTGGAAATTCTCCAACCCAAGTAAATAATATTTCAAAAATAATTTCATAAGTCACACAAATTCTAACAAATAGAATCATAGTATTTTGAAAGACTTAGATTTTTAGCAAGATTTTGAAAACATGTTATTAAATAATTCTTTTAATTTGACCTCCCCCTAAACTTGACTCAGTCCTGGGAAGCTTGTTGACCACAAGTACTCTTCCTCTGAGTCTTAAGGTTTGATTCAGATTAAAAAGAAAAAAAATGAATAATTACCAAAAAAAATTTTCTGAAATTCTTCTTTTGACTCAGACTCCCCCTAAATTTGACACATCCTAGGAGTCCTTGAAGATCATGAAGTGGACCTTTCCTCTGTGTCTTTAGGGTTTATCGAAGTCAAAAAAACAGGTAAATTTTTGAACATATAATTTTTACAACATAAACCCTTTTTGAAAACACAAGTAATAATGATTTAAAGCATAGTTTTCGAAAAGTATTTTTCAAATGATAGTAATGTTTAAAGTGCAGTTTTTGAAAACCATTTCAAAAAAAATGAAAAGCACTCCCCCTGTACCCAATACCGTTTGACTCTAACTAAGTGCCTTAAGGAACTTTAGTGTTGTCCTAAGAGGCTTGTGTCTAATTGTGTGAGTCAAACAATTTTCAAAAGAATATAATTTTTGAAAGCATATACTGTATTGGCAATCAAACAAGCATGAAATCCATACAAACATTATTATGTTGAAGCACTATTTTGAAAATATATTTTTAGAAAAATATTCTAACAATTTTGAAAAACAATTTTGAAAAAAATATTTTTCAATTCATTAGTCCTTAACATCTCACCCATTTTAGATGTATCAATACAGCAAGCATGGTTGCCTTATAAGTGTTTTGTGAGATGCTTGAATCATTTTTCTTAATTTATTATTAACTCTAAGATTTAATTGAAGCTTGTGTTAGATTTGAATTTGACAAGAAGTAACTTGAATTTGAATTTCAAAAATCGACTTCCAGGTCTTGGCGAGGTACTAGGCCTTCTTTGGCCGTAGCCTTATTGGATCATCAACCCTTTCCTTGACAAAGCCTTTTAATGAAATTTCATTTTCAAAATTACTTGTTGAAAAATTCTGGTCTAACTAGTTTGGGTCTTGGATCGGTAGCTTCGGCTAGTTTCACCAGTCTAAAGAGACCAAGTATACTTGATCTTATTAGAATTGGCTTCGCTAACGTACTATCATCTCACCGCCACCCAATACCAGGTTGATCAAGTTTCAATTATTCTTTTTCCTATAGTCGTTCTAATATATGAATAAAATTTAAATATGAATGACATGTCATATATTTAAAAGAAGTAGCAAATGCATGGCATGGCAATTATACATGAGTCAAGCAAGTCCAAACATTTTATTTAAGTTTCTAATGATGTATCAAATTCCCGATTTGATACATGTCGTGTGAACCCGCGAATATGTCAACCCACTTTGACATATTTAATGTTATTAATTTTATTTGTTATAGTTTTGGGTAAAATTTTCTTTTAGTTCAAGTTTAACTTGTTTAACGATTAATTAGAGATTATATTGATTAAGGATTAATTAATTAAGAATTAATTGATGTTGAATTAATTGAGTTTGAATTAATTAAGATTAAATTATTAATTAATTGAATTAATTTGAATTAGGTAAGATTTAATTAACATTAATTAAGATTTAATTTGAATTGAATTTAGATTTAATTTAAATTTAATTTAGATTTAACTTATTTATTTGATTTAATTTGAGTTAATTCCAATTTAATTGAATTTGTTTGAATTGTTGAATTAATTTGAATTTAAGTTAATTTAAATTTAATTTAATTTGAATTTAATTTAATTTGAATTTAATTTAATTTGAATTTAATTTAATTTGAATTTAATATAATTTAGATTTAATTTGAATTTAATTTAATTTTAATTTAATTTAATTTAATTTGAATTTACTTTAATTTGAATTTAATTTAATTTGAATTTAATTTAATTTAATTTGAATTTTATTTAATTTAATTTGAATTTAATTTAAATTTAATTTATATTTAATTTAATTTAATTTGAATTTAATTTAATTTAATTTGAATTTAATTTGGTTTAATTTGAATTTAATTTAATTTAATTTTAATTTAAGTTGGATTTAGTTTGAATTAAATTAGGATTTAATTTGAATTAAATTTGAATTTAATTAGGATTTAATTTTATTTAATTAAGATTTAATTAAGGTTTAATTCGAATTTAATTAATTTGAATTTGAATAATTAAGATTTAATTAATTTAATATTTAATTAATTTGAATTTGAATATTTAAGATTTAATTAATTTGAATAATTAAGATTTAATTAATTTAAGATTTAATTAATTTGAATTTGAATAATTAAGATTTAATTAATTTAATATTTAATTAATTTGAATTTGAATAATTAAGATTTAATTAATAATTGTGGGTTTAAATTCATCATTTTCATTATTTCGAAAATTTCTTCTTCATCTTTATCTTTCTTTTCAAGTTTTCCTAATAATTTTGATTTATTTGAATTTTTGTAATTTTTATTGATTATCGCCTTTATCTTGGATAGTTCCATATCCTCCTTATCCTCACAGTAGGTGGAGTAAAATGGGTCACTAGTTAAAGTTTTATAATAAGTTTCAAGATTATCTATAATTATGTTATTATCTAGGAGAATTTTATCTTCAGTATTATCCTCAGAATTATCCTCAAACACATTTTTAATATTTTCAAGAAATTCAAAATTAATCTCTAGATTATCCTTAAGATTTTTAGAATTAATTTCTGAATTATTCTTGAGATTTTCAGAATTAATTTCTGAATTAATTCTACTAACTTCAGAGTTATCTTTAGAATTTTTAGATTTGAATTCAAATTTATACAACGGATTTTCAAATTTGAATTCATAATTATCTAGAGAATTTTCCAATTTGAATTTGGTTTTATCCTTAGGATTTTTGAATTCAGATTTATCCTTAGGATTAAATTTATCTGAATTAGAATTATCAGAATTAACATTTTTAGAGTTAAAGTTATCATAATTTATTTTACAAATTACTGAATTAATGTTCTAAATTAAATGATTAATTTCTAATATTTTAGTCATATCTGCATTTTCTAATTTATCATGCAAAATATTAATTTTTCTATGCAGTAAATTTAATTTATCAGAAAAATTAACTACTTTATCACAAGGCAGTGCAGGAACTTTTAAAATTTTTGGAACATAAATCTTACGTACCTTCGCCGAACACTTGTTTTTGTAATGTCCGTATTTCTCGCATTTGAAGCATCGTACGTGACTTTTGTCCCTCCGGCTTCCTGGCGCTGGTGCCTCCTTCGCCACCGGTGATGAGGATCGAGTCTTATGAGTAGGGCACTAATTTTTATAGTGTCCTCTCTCCCTGCATGTGAAGCATATAACATGGAATTTAAAAATGGACATTTTAAAATTAAAAGTACCTGATTCACCCCTGGGCTCCCCCTCAATTCCTGGCATCGTTGCTCCATCGGCAGTTAGTCCGGTGAAGAGCGGCTCAGCTCTGATACAAATTGTAGGACCGGTGCCGTCGATAGGGAGGGTGAATATCGATCGTGAAAAACTCTCGCGGAAACTTAAAAAAAAACCTCGGATCGTTCTGAACTAGGAACGTTAGTAGCACAGCGGAAAAGTAAATAAAAGAAATAAAGCAAGACAGTGACACAGCGGATTTTTACTTGGTTCCCGACCCCCCAGGGTCAGTACATCCAAGGCCTATGCACGGGAACGTCCGTCCACTATTGGTCTGCTTCCCGGACTTTCCGGAGGCGGAGAAACCCGACTTACAATGCAAGATTACAATCACAAGATAAATAAATTAAATGCGGAACAATAAAATCAAATCGAACAAACAGGATCTGAAACTCGGCCGATCTGGACCTCCGAAGTGCCGTGCACTTCCTCCTGGAGCCTCCCGGTCGTAGAGCCTCGTCTTTAGTGCGTTGTCGTCAGTCAGAGTGATCAGAATGGTACTTAGCAGTTGTTGTTGAAGCAAAGGGGTCGAAGCCCCTTTTATAGGCTTCCTACGAGCGCCCTGGATGCTGGGGGCGCCCCGAAAAACCCGGTCAAACCTTATCCCTGCGCCGACCTCACCGCAGCTGATAAAACCTTTGACCAGGGCATCCTGGACCTCCCGGGCGCCCTCATGAAGGGTTATCGGTGTTTCTGACACAAAAACAGCAAACACTACTTTGAACCCGGGCGCCCCGGACGCTCCGGGCGCCCCGCTTGACACCTATTCTGCATACACACCAAACTGCCACTTTTTAGCTTTGTCTGGGGGCGCCCCCACTGTTGGGGGCGCCCTGGATGCATGGGGGCGCCCCCACTGCTGGGGGTGCCCTACTTCAAGGCTGGCAGCACACTTTTTTGCCTGGTTACCTGCTTTGTCTCCGGTTCTTGATACTTGCAAGATACACAAACACAAAGCAAATGTACATACAATATTAGCCTTAAGGACTTGGTTCGGACTTCAGATTTCCATGAAACCCTAGGTCGAACTGGCACAAGTTCCCATCCCCGAGAACTCGCCCTTCACCTACTCCTTTCAGGAGATGGTTGCTACCCAGCCCTTCGGGTGGACTTTTACTTAGCTTTCGATTACTCCGGATCTCGAGACACCCAAACCCTGACCCGTCTCTACTCTTGTCCTTAGTCATCGCTCAGCTAAGTTGCTCAGTCCCTTGGACCAAGACTTCATTACCTAGCTGTTCTTCGCCAGGTGCTCCTTGGACCAAGACTTCATTACCTAGCTGTCCTTCGCCAGGTGCCTAGCAGTCCTTCGCCAGGTCTTCATTCCCTAGTAGTCCTTCGCCAGGGGCCTAGCAGTCCTTCGCTAGGTCTTCTATTCCTAGCATCCCTTCGCTAGGTGCCTAGCAGCCCTTCGCTAGGTCTTCTATGCCTAGCAGCCCTTCGCTAGGTGCCTAGCAGCCCTTCGCTAGGTCTTGGGGTTTCGATACCTAGCAGCCCTTCGCTAGGTGCCCAGCAGCCCTTCGCCAGGACTTAGTGCCCAGCTTCACTCACCAGGTCTTAGTGCCTAGGTTAACTAGGACTTTTCTTCAACTTAGGTTACTTCTCTTTTGCTCCCCTTTGTCTGTTCAATGAATCACTGACTTAAGTGTATTGTTAAACATTAAAACATTTAAAGAAGAACATCATTGATGCAACTTACACCAACACAGCATGGGCGCGCCAGTCGAAACGACACTTCGACACCTATTGGCGTGATTTCATCCTCCCTGCATTAACTTCCCGGAGAGGTAGCCACCCCTATAAATAGGGGAGAGGGGTGTACCGTCTCCTCCATCTCTTCTGCTTGCTTGCTTCTTTCTTCCTCGTTGGTATCCCTAATGCCCAACCCTAGAGATACCGTAGTGCTCCTGACTGAGGGATCCCTGAGATGTATAGGCATCTGTATTGTGACCCTCGTGGGGGAGCATGGTGGAGATGATGCCCGAGGTCTCGCTGAAGATTCTTGGGGACGTGAGACTCCCGAGTTATCTAAGGAGTCCAGAAAAGACCTTATGTGGCCCGCCAGGGGGCATGGGGGAGATGATCCCTCCTGCTGATCACCAAACCCCTGGTCGGCTTGTGGCGATGTACCCCACGCACCATCGGCTGCTCGTTTCCTCCAAGCTTCGGGCATATGAAGGTGTCTGTGGGGGACGTCGTCACCAAGAGGGGAGGGGCTTCAGCCGCTGGTTCTTTGTTGAGAATATTTCCATCTGGTTGTTGTTCCCCTCCTTTGTTAAGGTGATTCTTCCTTGTGTTTTTTCTCGACCTGGGGAGAATCACGGTTGTTGTGACCTAGAGTTGTATCCCTCCGTGCTCTGGAGAGAAATTGCAGTGGCTTCTCCCCCTCCTCTTTTTTCTGCCTTTTCAATATTATACTCATCCTCGTCTTTGCGAAAAAGAGGGGTTGTGTTGCGATGGGGTCGAGCTGCTCATGTGTTACCTCAGGCATCCATCTTCGTCCTTGACTACTCGGAGGGAATACCCGAGCTACTCATGTATTACCTCAAGCATCCATCTTCGTCCCTGACTACTCGAAGGAAATACCCGAGCTACTCATGTGTTACCTCAGGCATCCATCTTCGTCCCTGTCTACTTGGAGGGAGTACTCGAGCTACTCATGTGTTACCTTAGGCATCCATCTTTGTCAGCTACCCGAAAACGACTTCGAGCCCCGGGACTCTATAAAAAAGGTGGAAGTGGCTCAGAGAAAACCTGTATAGAAGGGTGCTTTTTTCTATCAGATACTCGGCTTGTGTCTTAGTAACATTCCGAGATGTATATCTTCACGTATTTCTTCATGCAAATAAAATAAACAATTCTTTCTAGAACCTTTTATGTGTGTATAACTATCTTGTGTCAATATTTTGATGTTTTGTCGGTTCTCCCGTAGTTGGGTATGTCATATTGTCTATATTCTGAACCGGTTAAGTCTCCCGTGTGGCGGAGTAGTAGAGTCTGGGGTTACTTGGTCAGGCGTATATGTCCCATATCAAGCTAAAGTACCTCGGGCATAGGCTGCACCGCAGGGCATTAGGGTTTTGGATACTTGGTCGGACGAGTATGTCCTAGACCAAGCCTAAGTACCCCGGCATAGGCTGCACTGCAGGGCATTAGGGTTTTGGATACTTGGTCGGGCACGTATGTCCCAGACCAAGCCTAAGTACCCTGGGCGTCGGCTACACCGCAGGGCATTAGGGTTTTGAATACTTGGTCGGGCGCGTATGTCTCAGATCATGCCTAAGTACCCCGGGCATCAGCTGTACCACAGAGCATTTGGGTTTTGAATACTTGGTCGAGCGCGTATGTCCCAGACGAAGCCTAAGTACCCCGGGTGTCGGTTGCACTGCAAGGCATTATGGTTTTAGATACTTGGTTGGGCGTGTATGTCCCAGACCAAGCCTAAGTACCCCGGGCGTCGGCTGCACCGCAGGGTATTAAGGTTTTGGATACTTGGTCGGGCGCGTATGTCCCAGACCAACCCTAAGTACCCCGGGAGTCGGCTGTACCACAGGGCATTAGGGTTTTGAATACTTGGTCGGGCGCGTATGTCCCAAACCATGCCTAAGTACCTCGAGCGTCGGTTGTACCATAGGGCATTAAGGTTTTGAATACATGGTTGGGCGCGTATGTCCCAGACCAAGCTAAGTACCTCGGGTGTCGGCTGCACCGCAGGGCATTAGGGTTTTGGATACTTGGTCGGGCGCATATGTCCCAGACCAAGCCTAAGTACTCCGGGCGTCGGCTGCACCGCAGGGCATTAGGGTTTTGGATACTTGGTCGGGCGCGTATGTCCCAGACCAAGCCTAAGTACCCCGGGTGTCGGCTGTACCGCGGGGCATTAGGGGTTTGAATACTTGGTCGGGCGCGTATGTCCCAGACCAAGCCTAAGTACCCCGGGCGTTCATGTACCGCAGGGCATTAGGGTTTTGAATACTTGGTCGGGCGCATATGCCCCAGACCAAGCCTAGGTACCCCAGGCGTCGACTATACTGAGGGCATTAGGGTTTTGAATACTTGGTCGGGCGCGTATGTCCCAAACCAAGCCTAAGTACCCCAGGCATAGGTGCACCGCAGGGCATTAGGGTTTTGGATACTTGGTCAGGCGCGTATGTCCCAGACCAAGCCTAAGTACCCCGGCATAGGCTGCACCTCGGGGCATTAGGGTTTTGAATAGTTGGTTGGGCGCGTATGTCCCAGACCAAGCCTAAGTACCCTGGGCATCGGCTGTACCGCAGGGCATTAGGGTTTTGAATACTTGGTCGGGCGCGTATGTCCCAGACCAAGCCTAAGTACCCCGTGCATTGGCTGCACCGCAGGGCATTAGGGTTTTTGAATTCCTTAGTAGTGCATTGTCATTTTGAAAGAAGCATCTCCTTTTATTACTCAATTTTGCTGCGAGAGCACAGAGAGACACAAACAGATGTTCTAAATAAATTGTAAATCTTACCAAGACCAGAAGGGTTCGAGACTGCAGCCGAACCGGTATCTCCTGAGTTTTTTTTCCTCCTACCCCAACTAGTCTTCGAGGCCCTTCAAGTTCTTTCGAGACTCTGTTCTAATCTCTCCGCTGTAGCATCGCCTAGACACCAGCTGGTCTCCTCGGATTTCCACCACCCAGTCACCCACCGGGAACTTAATCTTCTGGTGATTAACAGAGACCACATCCTGGAAAGTGTTAAGCGCTGAGCGGCCTAAGATGGCATTGTAGGAGGAGGGCGCGCCCACGATTAAGAAATGAGTCCTCCGGGTTCTTTCGAGCCTGTCGCTGCCCAACGAGGGTGACAAGGTAATTTGCCCCAGCGGCTGTACTCGATACCCCGTGAAGCCAAATAGTGGGGTTGAGACCGGGAGCAGTTCATCCTCATCTATCTGCATGTGTTCCCAAGTTGCCTTGTACAGAATGTTCACTGAACTCCCCGTGTCTATGAAGATTCGCTTCACCTCATAATTGGCAATGCGGGCCACGATCACTATGGCGTCCTCATGCGGAGCTTCCACTTCTTCGAGGTCAGATGGCCCAAATGAGATTGTAGGGTCTGGCACCTGGCTTCGGCTTGTCCCGATGGAGTAGTTTTCCAACCACCGGGTATACGACTTCCTGGCCTGGTTAGAATCCCCTCCAGTAGGTCCTTCAGAGATGACCCCTACATGGCCCGAAGGAGGACCACGTGATAAGTACTATTTTGTTGATTATTTTAATTGCTAAAATCCATGTTTGACCCATGTTTTACTTGCTTAATTGTGAATTTACCCTAGGTTTTAGAACTTCCTCTTATTTTGGACTTAATTGCAAATTTGCACAAAATTGGATTATTTGGCCACTAAATTTTTGATCTATTTTTATAGGCTTGAAAGGTTCATGGACCTAGGGCATACTGGGTCAAACTTGAGTCGGAAGTGGAACCGGATCGAATTATCAAGCTTCGGATTAATCCGGGTCGTCCGATTCAAAAGCGGCTAGATCTGAGCCATCTGGGACCATCAGAAGCAATCCGAGCTAGGGTTAGGGTTGATCAAGCCTTCTGATCAAGATCTGAAGGTTTCATCCCAATCAAAGCTCAATCAACCGTTGGATCAAGCTCGGAGGGCTCTAGATCGTCCATTCAAAGATTAAGTTGATCTGGACCATCCGTTGTACATCTGGAGGATCCGAGCTACCACAAGGAAGATCCTGACCCCTGAT
Source organism: Boesenbergia rotunda (assembly GCA_024364735.1). Taxonomy (NCBI): domain Eukaryota; kingdom Viridiplantae; phylum Streptophyta; class Magnoliopsida; order Zingiberales; family Zingiberaceae; genus Boesenbergia; species Boesenbergia rotunda. Next base: position 213,239 of record JAGFNQ010000880.1, on the reverse strand, counting down.
CATCATCATTAAAGTTTGGATCAAATCAGAGCAAGATCAGCCGTTGGATTTTCTCAATTTAATCTGAGTCGTCCATTGCTGGCTACTTAAGCAAAAATCTGCCCAAACTTCTCCTCGTCGCGTCTTCGCCGCACAGTGTTTTCTTCTTCGCGTTTTCAGCTTAGTTCTTCCTTTGTTCTTCAATTTTTCTTCAATCCGAGGCGCGACCACCTCAATTCTTCGTTTGGAACAAAATCTGGATCGTTGGAGGATAGTTTTGTTGGATGATTTCAGCTTAATTTGCGCCGGAACAGGGCTGTTTGAGGGTTTCGGCATCACTGTTACCAATCGCTTGATTCTCGTCCACAAGCCATTTCCGACCATCTGAGCTGCTTGTAGGGGTTCTCAGGTGAGCTCAGATGAGTCTCAAATCATCATCGCAGCCATCCATCGAGATAGAAGAGATTGGATTGGAAAATTCCAGCCGCGTGTAGTTTGAGCAGAGTTCATCAATCCAATCTGTTTTCCACTGATTTGTTGTGCTTAGGGGTTCGAGGCCAGCTCTTGCTTGACGACCAAGGAGACCTTGAGCTAATGGAGTGATTGAGGATTAGTTTTCCGTAGCTAATTTCAATTTTCTTAGCTGTAACTTTATTTCTGCAGTTCGTGTATGTTTCTGAATTTTTGCATCAGCTACCTTAGGTTCAATTTTGAAATGTATCTGCTCTAATTATGGTTTTAATTGTTCTTCCGTTAATTAGCTAGCTCATTTAGTTAACACTTCGCTTAATTTCATTTGCTTTGCAGTTTTATGTTTGCGTATCAGTTTGCTGTCCTATTTTTCTTATGCGTATCAGTCCCAGTTTAAGTCTGCAAAATTTCAGTTTCAGTTTCTGTAGTTTGGATTAATTAAACGTAGACATTTTACATCTTGTTTGACACTTGATGGTGCAATTAATCACAGTTGCTTCCTTGTTTCTGAATTCGGATGCAAACTGAATTTTCAGCCTGCATGTTTTGTTTTCCAACATTTCATTTCTGAATCTCTGAGTATCAGATTTTTATTGATGTCCTGAATATTGTATCAAGCTAGCTTGTTTTATCTCCTGAATTTACATAGCAACTTGCTCCATTCAAATAGCATTTGATATCAGAGTTTGCGCATAAGATTGATGTGAATCATTTCCATTTCTGCAAATTGATCTCGTTTCTGCATTTCCACTTTATTTCTGCATTCCTCCAATTTATTTCTATGTTTTCGATTCCAGCACATGAAGAGGTTCTTGTTTGGTGAACCATTGCATTAGATCTCCACTCGATCAATTTGTTTATGCGTTTGCTTGTAGCGTATCAAACCCCAAATCCTGTTTTCAGTTTCAATCTCTGCGCATCCCTTATCTCTGAAACTCAGCTTCATGTCCTGCAGTTCAAGTTGTTAGTTCCTGTTTTTTTTTGTATCAAGCAAAGATTTGTCAATGGATTTGTGTCAAGTAAACT